>JBBBDQ010001461.1:1692500-1735000 GCA_037127315.1 Ascarosepion bandense | reverse complement strand
ATATAAAAACAGAGCAATGAATATTATTAATTACTTTAGAACATGTACAAAATACAAACTACTACAAAATTGTACATTTTGTTTCGACATTGAAAGAACACTTTCTGATCGGGTAGTTAATAAAGTTATTAACTACCTGATGAGACATTGTTCTTTCAATATCGAAATAAAATGTACAATTTTTTAGTAGTTTCTAGTTTGTACATATTCTAAAGCAATTAATAATATATACAGGGTGTCCATAAAGTTCGTGTGCACTTTAAAAACATTATAAATCTATTTGTATTTGCGATAGAAATAATTTGTTAAAAGGATTAGAAAGAAGTAAATCTATATTTTTTAAGGTTTTATTGAAATTTTACTTAAGTTTCCACATGTCCTTCATCATTAGCAATACAAAGGGTAATACGATTTTGTAGTTCATGGAAAGCATTTACCAACTGAATTACAGTAATACCTGAAATCACATTAGTTATTTTAGCTTTCAACTCTTCTAATGAACTAGGTTTGGTTGCATACACAATTCTTTTCACATGTCCCCATATAAAAAAATCTAATGGAGTCAAATCTGGTGAACAGGGAGGCCAATAATATGGTCCACCCCTTCCGATCTGTCTGTTAGGAAATTCCTGATTTAGAAACTGTCTAACACGAAGAGCAAAGTGGCAAAGGGCTCCATCTTGTTGAAACACTGTATTATCTTTCAAGTTTACAGATTATTTCCATTACAAATACAAATAAAGTTATACATTTTTAAACTCCACACGCACTTTATGGGCACCCTGTATATATATATATATATATATATATATATATATATATGTATATATATGTGTGTGTGTGTGTGTGTGTGTGTGTGTGTGTGTATACATGTGTGTGTCTGTGTGTGTGCATTTTTATATATCTGTATTTTTGTATGTGTGCATGTATGTGTGTATATGCGTGTATATATATAGATATAGATATATATATGTGTGTGTGTCTGTATGAACGCATTTATATATCTATATATAAGAATGTGTTTGTTTATTTGTGTGTATATCTACAGAGTGAGAGCTACACTGTGTGTGTGTATCTATGTGTGCGCGTGTACGTGTTTTGTGTTTCAGTTAATCGTGTTAATGTTTTTTGGAAGTAACTGTATCGGGTCAGGCAGGAAACTTCAATGATTCTTTCATTTTTAGTTTTATTCACCAAGTTTTTATTCCCCCAACGACGTTGAATTGCATGGAAGGACGGAGAAGAAAGAAAGAAAAAAAAACATTAAGAACCGGGAAAAATGTCCTTTTCTCTTTTTTTTCTTCGTTTTTGCTAACTTATCTCTGATCTTCCAATAGTGACTCGAAGCCTTAATCGTTAATTATCTGATCATTTCGATTCTAATTGCTGTAAGTTTTGCACGTGCCTTTTTCTTACTTACATACTACATCAGAGACAGAAAAAAAATTTTAATTTTTTCTGACCCTCACCACCCAACAAACCAGAAAAAGTTCTGATGTCAATCAACATGTTGGTTAACGCAAAGTGATCAGTATGTTAATAAAAATCGCGATCCACAACAAAAGACCAAAGAATTTTCAAAGACAGTGGTTCTCAACCTTTTTAAGCAACGGCACACCTAGAAGCAAATGAAACTATCGCGTCACATTTAACAAAGTTGTTAAAGGATACATTTAAATATGTTGTGGATCTTCGTCGCCAATTTGTTGTAGTGACTGGTTTGTGTCGGAAGTAAGACACGGAACAAGAAGGTAGATTCGAAACAGTGTATTAGTATAACAAAGAAACAAGATATTCAAAGAAGTGTTAATAATAAGTATTGCAGAAATAATTAAGTCCGAAGGTATTATTACGCTGCATGACTAGTAGCTGTCGTTAACTGCTGTACTTGACTGCTCGCAAGTGCTCGTAACTGACTGCTCTCTAGAAGTCACGCAGGTAATTTATATATAGCAAGAGGAAGAGTTCATTCCTCGTAAGAGGGCAACATAACAAAGTGTTATGAAATAAAAGCATAGATTAGAAAAATATATATAGACACAAATCTGAACTTATTTTATTTCATTATTTCTATTCAACTATTTTTGCAGTTTTTTTAAAATAAAATACTATCTGTGTACCATTATTATTTCCACACTCACATATATATGGTAATTTTCTAAGCGCAGCTTAAATATGGCACAAGGCCGAAAGTATGGACACCCAATGAGGATCGAAGGTACAACTCAATTCTAATGATTCTAGTGAGACAAGCTTGCTAACCATCACAAAACCTCGAGGTATGCATGATATTTACAGCGTCTCTCCAATGAGAAGTGGATGTGACACAAGGTCGAGTTTACTGTGGGGAACCAGAACGCATACGCCCGGGCCAGTGACAAAAATTGCTTAATAGCCTCGCCACACTAGTGGTTAAGAATTACTGTTCGAAAGAAAGGTTGCATCTTCGACCTTTATTCTAATATAAAGGAATTGTTTATAGCGAAGAACTGTGTCTGCTTCTGTGATAGAACCTTGGCTGTGAACCTGGGACCTCATAAAAAAAAGCATGGACATTAGTACAAGAAAGTAGCCATCACATCTATCTCTGTCTCTTCCTTCCTTCCTTCCTTCCTTCCTTCCTTCCTTCCTTCCTTCCTATCTATCTATCTATCTATCTATCTATCTATCTATCTATCACACTAGCAAAGACGGTCTTCATATATAACTTTAGAACGTTGATTACTATATGACAATATATCGGTGACATAGCATTTCAGTTCATGCCGCATCTCAAGATACTGGTAACGGTCATATTTTCATTTGAAGTTGCTTCGCGAAATGTCGGAGACTCTCTTTGCATATTTCTTTATAAAGTAATGTATGTGGTTTCCTGTAAAATTTTCGGAAAATTTTTTTTTAAAAATTTTTTATAAGCGTTTCACCCCGAGCAAGGCATGTCACTGCCACTACTGTGCAGGGGGCTACGTAGAGTGGAGAAAGGCTGATTAAATATAGGAAATAACAGAGGGTGGGTGATAGGCGGGTGAGGATACCGAGAATGAGGGTTGGGTAGATGAGAGTGTTGTGAGAATAGTTGGGAGTTAGTGTGATAGGAGGTGTCTATTGACCCTACATTTAAACACCTGGAGATTGTAACTGTCGGGAAAGCAGACTTGTGGAAGGGAGTTCCACAGGCGGGAAGCGCGAGAAAAGAAGCTGTTGGAGTAGAATTTACGGTTACATCTTATTTGTTTAACTGTAAAAGGGTGGGACCTAGTTGCTAATCTAGTATCTCGTGTAAATTCGTGCTTAGGCGGCACCAGTGATCTAAGCTCATCGGAGCAGAAGCCATGAAAGTACTTGTAGAAGAGGCACAGGGAAGCTACATCACGCCGGTGAGAGAGTGGTTGCAGCCGGTCTGCCAAGTCAGTATCAACCACGTTACAGATCCTCCTTTGAATGCATATGGCGCTCAACTTCTCTTAACTAATTCGATTTTATATTCACAGGCTTAAGTCATCCAACGCACGGGCACATGTTATTATTATTATTATTATTATTATTATTATTATTATTATTATTATTATGTCATTTTCATCATAATTTTATTTCTGCTATGGTCGCACTACCTACCAAGTTTGTAGAAAGACCTAAGGCAGGTCGTGATTTGTGGTTGTTGCTATATTTCATTTGTTTTTATATCTCCTATAACATCACTAGCGTTACATGGACAAAGATTTAATTTGGTTATTGTTGTTGTTGTTGTTGTTGTTATTGTTGTTGGTAGTGGTTGTTTTCATTAATAGTTTGTTTATTGTTGTTTTGTTTAGCAGCATATCAACTCTTTCTGTATCATTTAATGCCAAACTGTAATTTTCATGGAAGTATTTGTTTATATTTTTGAGATGAGGTTGTATTTATAGTATTTACATTATTCAGACTATTGGCCTCATCTTTGTTGCCATTTCTACGACGTTTCGGTCGCTGTACGTTCCGGCCTTCTTTAGGTGCTAGGAATCTCGAACCGAACTCTTCATTAGAATCACTAGGTATATATTTCTCATTCTTTGCGTAGTAATGCCTCGACTGGAAGTCATTAGTTATCTCTCTCTAATCGTGCAAGTTACTTGTTCACCACTGCTTTAGCCTGGTATTGAACTTACAACTCTTTGGGTCAAGTCACAGGAACTAACCATCGTCTAAAGGGTTCGTTTCGAAATTCCTGAAGAAGGCCGGAACGTACAACGACTGAAACGTTGTACAAATGGCAAGAAAGATGAGGAGTATTTTCCAAATAATGTAAATACTTTTTCTTGGAAGCATCAGTAATTTCTTTTACAAAAATGTATTGCTGGTAATATTTTTGTTTATTTACAAAAATATATTCTTGGTATTTTTTTTTTCAAAAATGTCTTACTAGTAATAAATTTTTCACAAAATATATTGATGCCAATATTTATCTTTTATTAGCAAAATGAATTGCTGATAATTTTTATTTAAAAAATGTATTGCTAGTGTTTTTACTATAAAAATCTATTTTTATACTTTCATAGTGTTTTGACCCCAGTTTTGACCCTAGTATTTGCCCAAAGCTGGGACCCTAATAGGTGCTACCACTCCGGGTCAGGGTGGACCTGAGAACAACAGTAATTAAGAGATGGTTCCATGCTCTTCACAACCTCCCAAATTAGAGGCCTTGCTTCTGGATGTAATTTGTCATCATATCCAAGACTTGAAACACCAGTTCCCATAAGATCACCGAAGTTAAGCAATGTCGAGCCTAGTTAGTACCTAAATGGGTAATCGCTTAGAAATACCACGTTCAGTGACCTTGGATGTGTGGCTAGTGTAATGCATAGTGGCTTGGAATTGTTAATTGTTAATTGGAGAGCTGATTTTCAATTCCGGTTGGTTTCTTTATTTTCACTTATGCACAAATACCCGTGGAAAATGTATGAATCCATTTCTTTTCCCCCACCCTAATTATGGATTAATTGATAGGTTTTGTATCAATAAATCATTATTTTCGTCAAAAACGAATTATTAACATCTAAAAATACTTTTTCTTCTTTTTCTTCTTCTTTTCCTACTCCTAGTTTCTCTTTTTCTTCTTCTACACTCAGTTTCCATTCTTCTTCTTCTTCTTCTTCTTCTTCTTCTTCTTCTTCTTCTTCTTCTTCTTCTTCTTCTCTAAATTTTCATTCGTTTTCTTTTTCTTCTTCTTTTTCTATTCCCAGTTTTCTGCTTATTATTATTCTACTACCACTACTACTACACTCAGTTTCCATTCTTCTTCTTCTTCTTCTTCTTTAAATTTTCATTCGTTTTCTTCTTTTTCTTTTTCTTCTCCTTTTTCTACTCCAAGTTTCTCTTTTTCTTCTTCTTCTACACTCAGTTTCCATTCTTCTTCTTCTTCTTCTTCTTCTTCTTCTTCTTCTTCTTCTTCTTCTTCTTCTCTAAATTTTCATTCGTTTTCTTTTTCTTCTTCTTCTTTTTCTATTCCCAGTTTTCTTATTATTATTCTACTACCACTAATACTACTCTCAGTTTCCATTCTTCTTCTTCTTCTTCTTCTTCTTCTTCTTCTTCTTCTTCTTCTTCTTCTTCTCTCGCTTTCCATTCTTTTTCTTTTCTTACTCTCAGTTGTTTCATCTTCTTGTTCTTCTGTTCTCAGATTTCATTCTTTTCTCCTTCTTTTCCTATTCTCATTGTCTTCTTTTTCTTTTTCTTTTAGACCTTTCCAAAGGGAACTCGTACACGCCACCACAAGATGTTTTGCTCAGGCAGAAGAATTTTGGTCCACTTGGCAAGGCAAACATTGTTGTGTACGGGCGGATTATTGCCCTGCCGACATTTTATGCAAACCGTCTGTTATTCTTCCGAAATCATAATGCCAGAGACGACCAAAGACTATTTTCTTTGCTTTGGACAATTTACGACCGCAGTTCACTGAGTTGATATTTCAAGATAAACGGTTTGTCTTGCGTTTCTCGATAGGCATTTTCATACTTAGCTTTTTCACAATTTCTCGATGTCGTTAAATCCGTACTTTCAATCCTTAATCTAAATTTAGGCATTTACCTCTCTTTCCTTTGTCAGCAAATACATTGCCTGTTATTCATTGAATTTCCGTTTCCTTCTAAAATATTTTCATTCTTTTTTGTGTATCTTAGTGGTAATATCACCTTGCTTGGCGCGAACTGATTAAACGAATATGTGATATTTGGGTATAGCCCAGTAATGAAATAAAGACGGTGAATCATTTTAAAAAAATATAATCGACAGTTTGCTTTCAAGGTTTAAAATACGTAACACCAGATGCTTCAGTTATCCCATCTTTAATAGAAAATTCTTCTTCTTCTTCTTCTTCTTCTTCTTCTTCTTCTTCTTCTTCTTCTATGGGCCATGTCTCTTCGAGACGTTGGCGATTATGACTCTACAATCTCTTGTTTCGATATTTCTCTTAAATACCGTTAGCCATCTTTTTATATAAACGTATTCTTCTTCTTTTATCTTCCCCGTTTCTTCATGATGTTGACGATCATGACTCTCCACAATTTCCTGTCTTTTATAGCTCTTAACTAATGTTGTCTTATCGTTATCTCTCTTAAACCTTGTTTTATTCCATCCTTTTACTTGAGTTTCTTCTGGGTTTTTTTTCTACGTCTGTGTGACGTGTCTTTTAAGGATGTTAGCGATCGTGACTCTCCACAATTTTCTGGGTTTTTTTTTTTGCGGCTCTTAAGAAAATTTGTCTTTTTGTTATCTTTGATAAAGCCTGTTTTGTCATTCAATTACTCAAGCTCAGTAAGTTTATGTTTTGTTTTCCTCTGTCCCCCTTGCTTTCAAACAGTCCTGTGAGTATCAAACTTTCCAAGCTCTCTTTCTTCATTATATACCCTAGACATTTTAACCGTCTCTTTCTGATGTTAAGTGTCTATTTTGTTTCATTTGCTCTAAAAATTCGCCGTTGCCCACGTATTCGAGTAATGCTATTATAAACATCCGTCTATAGAATCACATTTTTATTGCTTCAAGCCTCTTCTTTAAAGAGGTCGTCCAACACTCACTGCCGTACAGGAGGACGGATATCATATAGCAGTTTAGCATTCTTTTCTTTGCTTCTAACGAAATATTTTCATTTCATAGTATTCTGCTTAGCTTTTGGGATACTCCCAATAAGATTTCAGTGTTGCTCTTAACATAGTCTGTTAAAACACATTTACCAGGTATTTAAATTTAATTATCCTTTTATTACAAACATTGATAAATTGATTTATTGGCTTCAATAAATAAATCATAAAAAGGGTACCCTTTTGTTCTTTTTAAGAAATTAAAATTATCTCTTTATTACAAATTTTAATAAATTACTTTGTGTCAATAAATAAATCATAAAAACATATGGTATTTTAAAAAATGTAATTATCTCTTTATTACATATATTAATAAATTGTTTTGTGTCAATAAATAAATCAAAATGTATATGATTTAAAAAAAATAATTTTCTGTCAATTACAAATTTTAATAAATTGTTTTGTGTCAATAAACAAATAATGAAAGTATATCATTTTTTAAAATTTAATTATCACTTTATTACAAATTTTAATAAATTGTTTTGTGTTAATAAATAAACCATAAAAGTATACGATTTTTTGAAAATTTAATTATCTATTTATCACAAATTTTAATAAATTGCTTTGTTAGTGTCAGTTAATAAATAATAAAAGTATAAGATTTTTTGAAAATTTAATTATCTCTTTATTACAAATCCGAAGAAATTGCTTTGTTAGTGTCAATGAATAAATCATAAAAAGTATATACTTTTGTTGTTTTTGGTTAAATTTTTATGTGAAATTTTAATAAATTGTTTTATTTACGTCAATAGATAAACCATAAAATGTATATGCTTTTGATTTTTTAAGAAATTTAATTATGTGTGTGTGCATTTCTATATATCTGTATTTTTGTATGTGCATGTGCGGTGTGGAGCAGTGGATATCGGCTCGGAAAGAGAAATCGGAGAGCCGAGTTTGAATTCCAGTTGAATTCCTTGCATTCACTTTTGCGCAAATACCCTTGGGAAAGGTATTAATCCGTCTATTCCTTCCAGTTATGGGTTAAATAACAGGACAGATTGGGTTCTATAGCCTTGGTCGGCAACCATTCTACCGCAGAAAGCAATTGCAAACTACTGCGGGATAATCTTCTCTTCAGTCAGTCATGTCTGCTCCAAGACATGATTGCCCAAGCGTGTATCAGGTAAGGCACTTAACTGACTGACTGATATATATGTGTGTGTGCATATATCCATATATATATATATATATATATATATATGTGTGTGTGTGTGTGTGTGTGTGTGTGTGTGTGTGTGTGTGTGTGTGTGTGTGTGTGTGAACGCATTATTCTTATAAAATAAAATAGTTCATTTGACATAAATTGCTTGGCCTACCTAAAAATTGACGAGTTTCTACAACCTTTTAAACTAAATGTTGCGATCAGCCAAGATCGTAAATTGACCTTCTTATAAAAAATGAGAAATTTCAGTTCAGCAAAAACGGTAGCTAACCATAAAAATCTAAGGTCATTTTTGGAACCAGCCTCCATCGAATTAGTTAAAAAACGTGTTATGTTTCTTGGTACCAAACATCGTGTTGACCAGAGTTGTGGGTTTATTATACCATTTCAGAATGTAGCCGACTCATCCTGACATGCTCTACTTTACATGTTTCGGATCGGGAGCTGCCGAATTATAATTTCTAGTCTAGACAGAACGTTTATGCAGCCTTTCACTCTGCAATCACTTCCCCACAGATGAAACCTTGAAATCATTTCGTTACTTTATTTTCATGATAAGGTACATTCCCGAGTTCCACTAGTTCAGACCTTTACGGCTATGAGCCGCCATAAAGAATCGAATCATTTCTATTCCTTTCCTATTCCATTGGTAAGAAGTGCCTGATTAAAATCTTAACCTCTTCAGGTCTAGTTTCAACTGATGTTTCTCTTACATATCCTCATGATGTACACATTTTAATTCATGCAACAACCCCATTACGAAACCCGCTACCTTGAGTGGCTCTTGTGCTTTGTTTTGGGAGAACAAAAATGAAACAAACCTCAATCAACCTTGTTATTGCTTACGTTTTACGGTATTTTCTTATGTTTTTAATTTTGTGATGTTAGTGAGAAGCGAGATTTTTTACTCCTTTCTATTTTGTTTTATCATTGTGTTACATGCCGTATAGATTCATCCTTATTTTTTAGCACCATGTCTCTTCAGGATGTAGTCATTCTTGGCTCCCCACCGAGTTTTGTTATATCTGAACTGCCTGACATCTTGGGAGATATAGTGGTGTGGCTTCTAGTAGCTGTCTCCACGGTTTTGAATTTAGAGTAAACCTTCTCTTTTGAATTTAGAGTAAACCTTCTCTTTACACTGGTTACCATCCAAACCCATTCCACTCTGCTATTTAAGCAAAATCCTACGAGAGAGTGGGTGGAGAAGTGGATTTATACTTTACCGAAGAGTACTCGTGCGAAAGTGAACGCAGCATGACGGGGATTTGAATTCGGCTCACAGATTTCATTTTCCGTATTAATAACCGTAAAGCTAAGCGCACAATCGTAGTTTTTCTCCATTTTCTTAAAAAATTATGGACTAGAAACGCAACTCATCACAACATATCAAAAGAAGAGAAAATAGATAATTATTTTATATTTTCTTGAGGATATTCATCGATTCTATTCATATCATGAGTGAGTTGTCTTGGAGTCGGCATTCTCTTATAGATACAAACATTTAGTACATTGGCCATCAAAATTAATACATTTTCCACCCCAAGCAAGCCAGAAATGGTACTAATTTGCAGAGAGTCAAAGTGATGGAAAAGACAGAGTATAGGGAGAATTGAAGAAAGGAGAAAAGATGAACGGGATTCAAACAGATAGAAGGTGGCGATTGATGTTGCATTTAAATTTATTTAATCATTTTAACCATAGCAAGGAGGGAGTTCCACTACTACGCAGGGGTTTACAGTAAGTGAAAATACTGAGCATCGGAAGCATTAATGAACGGGTTTCAAAAAGATAGAAGATGGCGACTGATTTAAATTTTTAAAGATTGTATTTATCAGGGAAGCAAGTAAATAGCAAGGAGGTCCAAGCAAGGTGGAAACGCCACTAGTACGCAGTGGGTTACAAAAAAAAGAAGAAACAACTGAATATGGGAAGAATTGAGGAAAGGACAAAAGATGGACGGGATTCAAGATGATGCGATGGGGACTAAGATTGTGTTTAAATTTTTGAAGTTTGTAATTATCAAAGGAGCAAGTAAATAGCAGGGAGGTACAAGCAAGGTGAAAAGTGCGAGAAAAGAGACTGTTGGCGTAGAAGTATTGATTGCATTTATGTTATGGTAAAACACACCTATTCCTCAGATAATGGACTCTCCCGCCTATATTAATAAGAGTTAACAAGAACTTTTTAGAAGTTCTTGGGAAGTTCATAGAAATTTTTAGACTTCTATTGGAGTTCAGTAGAACTACTAGGCAGTTGATATTAGTCGGCAGTTAGCCGAATACTAAGGAGTCAGCTTCCAGTGGAAGATTACCAAGTTCCTAACATTTTGGGTACGTTAAGTCAATTAGCAACCGACAGAGCCCAATTATAACCTTCAGTGCGAAAACTACTCCGCAACAATTTAGCTGTTCCAACACTAAGCGGTGAGACCTAGATGCCAATCTAGTAGCACGCTTAAATTCATGCAGTCGGAGCACCAGGACAAAAAGCTCGTAAGAGCAGTTGTCATGAAAATATTTGTAGAAAAGACAGACGCAAGACACGCTGCATTGGTGAGAAAGTGACTGCAGTTGGAATGCCAAGTCAGGACTGATTACATTACAGATACTTCTTTGAAAGACTGAGCAGCGCAAACTTTGATTTAACAACAATAAATATGCAAAGATTACTGGTTATTCTAATAGCTATTATCAGAGTTATCAATAACTCATTTAAAATGAATACGAACGTGAACTAATTTATAATGGCGACAAACAGACTGGTACAGTTTTCCAACTAGTTATTTAAGAATATAGAACTAAAGAATGGAGATGAGAAAACGTTGTTAGCAAGAGTAAATATGCAAAAAGAAGAGATTTAAGCGTCCGAACAATTTTGTTTATGTTAATGGCTTTTTTCTTTAAGTATTAAGGAAAACAATGATTTTTTTTAATAAGCAACTAGTTTATAAATAACTGTGTGTAAAATCGTAGGCAACTCCAAGGATGACATCAGTGTAGATTAGGCAACCACAAAAAATAAGAAAAAAAGAACGAAAAAAGTACAGAAAAAGAACACAGAACAAAATGAAAAGTAAAGAAAGAAATGAGATAAACGAAAAAGAACAAAAAGAAAGGAGAGAAAGAAAAAATGGAAAGAAAAAAAGAGAGAAAGAAAAGAACACAAGAGAACAGAGAAGAAGCAAAGAAAAAAAAAAAGAAAACAGGACAAAAAGAAAAGAAAAGAAAAGAAAGAAAAGCAATGAAAGAGAAAAAAGAGAGAACAGAAAAGAAAGAATCGGAAGGAAAGATAAAAAGAAAAAGAAAAAACGAAAGAATGTAAAGACAGAAAAAGAAAACAAAAGGAAAAGGAAAGAAAGAGAGAAAGGAAAGAACAGAAAAAGAACACAAAGGAAAGAAAAAGAGAAAAGAGGAAAGAGATAAAACAAAGCAAAGAAGAAAGAAAAAAGAAAAGACAGAAAAAGAAAACAACAAAAAAGAACAGAAAATATGTAAAAATGGAAAAAAGAAAAGAATGAAAAAGAATGAACAGAAAGAAGGGCAGAAAGGAAAGAAAGAGAGAAAAAGAAAAGTTAGATAGAAAAAGTTCCTCTTCTATAAATACTTTCATGGCTTCTGCTCTGACGAACTTAAATCACTGGTGCCCCCTAGATGTGAATTTGCACGAGATACTAGATTGGCAACTAGGTCCCACCCCTTTTCGCCTGTGGAATTCCCTTCCACATGCCTGCTTTCCCAACAGCTACAATCTCCAGTAGTTTAAATATAAGGTCGATAGACACCTCCTAACACACTAAGTCACACCCACTCTCTCCAACTCTCTCCCTATGTACGCCCTAAGTCGTCTATCACCCTCCTTCTGACATTTCCTATACCCAAACCCTCTATGTAACCCCCTGCGCTATAGTGGCAGTGGAATGCCTTGCTTGGGGTGACACGATTAAAAAAAAAAACAAACAAAAAAAAAACAGTTGTTTCCTCAAGAGATTGTCCTGAGTCTGCAATATAGGTAGACAGATATTACATAAGTACTCTTTTCTTTGTTTTTAAAAAAAATTTCCAGTGTCTTAATACATAGCTTACACCCTTGTACAAATTAAGTGAAACGAATCGAATAATGTGTTCTTAGAATCATTAACACTTTTTCCTGATCACCTATATGTCACCTCTTGTTGTCGTTTTTCTTTTCCGACCGCATTTTCCTTTACGTTTTGGACTAATGGATTGAATTTGTTTCTTTGATGAAACAGGTGACAGTTGAAAGACTGGCATCAACAATATCCGCGATTTCTCTGTAAGGCTTGTTACAATTTTCGTACACTTCCTTGCAGGAATGTCCATTCCCTCAGCATGCGAATCATGATAGTTTCAACACTCTTGTCCAACTGACTTCGGTGTTGCTATGAAAAGTGTGATCCAGAGTTTCCACCTCCCTATTACAGCGAACTCAGTTTGGAGACTTTTCTAAGCCTACTGAACAAAGCCTTTTATCGAACCAGACGACCCTACGAATGACCAACTAAGTGAGGAATATCTCGTCGATAGTAAGACATTTCAACCCGCACGCCCAAGACCATATTATTCGGGTCTCCCTATTCGTAAGACCAAGATTGTCCCTTAGATCATCTTGACCGGACTCCACTAACTAACAAGTGATATAATGCCTTACGAGACAACGCATGGCAGTACAGTTCGGAGGGTAGACCATCTAAACCCAGAGATTTGTCCAGGCGAAACAGCTTTATCGCTTCTCAGTTTTCCGACTCTGTAATGGGACCCTCACAGCCAGCCGCTTTAGCCGAGTTAGCCGCCTTGAAGCAAGGGAAGTTAGCTAAATAAGCGCCGAAGTGAGAAGTGTTGAAAACGGGTTCCCTGGTTAACAGATCATGAAAGTAGTCACGAAGTGCCTCACATATCTCGCTCCCCAAATAATAATGCGTTCAATTTCCAATAACCAGCTATTCTAACCTTAGGCTTATCTAAGGATATACGACAATCAACGAAGCTATGTAAGCTATTGAATGAAAACTATTGAATGAAAACTTGGACAACCTAAGCACCCAACATCGACTCTCTTAACTGCCCCTATTTGCACGAGGGTGCTCGTTTCGATACTTATCGACAAGGTGAAACCTGTCGATAAAGTCCCGAAACGGTTTAACATCTCGGTTGTTAGTACCCGATCTCGCTCCTATACTATCAATGTCGGCGTTAAAGACGGCATTCAGTCAGCCACTAAAACCACCCGACGAGATGTTTCCGAAACGTCTTGATTCACCGAAACAAATCAGGCTCCTCAACATAGTTATTGGGCGCATAAACCCCCAATGAGACGAAGAGCCTTTATGTGAACATTCAGCTTGCAAAGCTTGTCCTTCGCATCCAAAAACTTGCTTACCAGCCAGGAAACTCCCCTCGAGCACCCATAAAACATGCTGAATAGAGATAGAACCCGCTTGACAGAATGGTGTCACGATCACGTGTAGAAAACCGGATCAATCGTACACAACAAACATTCACTCCGAGATACTAAAGATCGCGATTGATCCTCGTTCTGCGAGACTCCGATCTCATGAACCTGGCATTCAGACTAGCCAACCAGAGATACATTATCAGACCGATTTGGGTTACTCTTCTGCATTGAACATAGCACTATCATGAGACAGGCCTCCAGGAAAAGTTAACTTTAATTCTTTATACAGGAAGTGGCGAAAAAAAAAGCAGGAGCCTCTTAACACAGTAGAGCCTTTTGACATTTTCATTATCAAAGTATATCAGAAGGGAGAGCTTTGAGATGCCATCGTTGACCTCCTCTATCATGCCCCATATCTGTCCCGCACCCGAGCCAGACATCACTTTGTTTTGAAAAAAATCACTTTGTTTTGAGAAAATTCACTTTGTTTTGGGAAAGTTACGAGGATTTTCTACCTTTTTACTGTTAACTGTTTTCATTTTAAAAAATATTTTAAAGTTTTTGAATGTTCCAAATCCTTTTGTCCCTGTTCCACGGAAACGCGTCAGACGTCTTATCGAGGCCATAAAGTGGTTTAATTTTGTTCCTTTTATTAGCTTTGTCAACATTTTCGGGAATTCTTTGTCTTTTCGTGGAGTCTTTTTGAGGTGAATGTGCAGGTGTAGTAAGAGCGGAGACTGGTGTGGCTGGAGTTTAATGGACTGGAGAAGGAGATGGGGTCGTCAATTTTGATGGAGTGTGTGTCAATGATAGCGGGTAGGGTCATTACTTTTTTAAATGACGAGGAAAAAGAGGAGGGACCCGGAATCCCTACTGGCTTTGGTTTCTTCTCTCGCTTTGCGTCCGACTCCTTCTTTAGTTCCCGCAATTGTTGGATTTTTACCCATTTTAGCTCACTTTTCTTTTGTAAATCAGTCAGTGTTGTTGTTGCAGCATACGATCGCCCATAGAGCTGGTATAGAGTGGGGTTGTTGGTGTATTTTGCTATGGGTGGTTCAGGGTACTGATGTTCCACTGTTTGGCTCTTCCTTCTGCTTCCAGCAACGAAACTCCATTATCTTTCTTCCTTTTCCTTAATCGTACTTGTGGAAGAGACGTAGATTTTTGTGTTAATATGGGCGAGACCAAACTGGAGGTTTGGCCACACCGGTCCGTGTCGCTAGTAAATTCATTAAAAGCGCTGCGGAACTATCAGTGTCAACCAGAGGGGTATTTTAGTCGCCAGCGGCCAGAAGTCCCGAGGCATTCTTCTCTGGACAGAAAGAGAAGAAAAGAAGTGACAAGTCTTAGTCTTTCTGCGTTTTCAACAAGTTGATTTTTGGCCCATTACTACTGAACAGCATTTTTCGGTCTCAAATATCCGAACAATTGGTAATGAAGACGAAACGATCGACTATTATATCAAAGCACCGACCCCCCGCTCAGGTTGATAGTGGTGGCCAAAATGACATAAATATGCAGCTAGGCGCTTTCTATCTCTCATATACCACTAACCTAGTCCTGCATCGACCTTCATACTCAGTCCGTAACATGAGGTCTTTTGTTATTAACTCGCGACTAGAATCCGCCAGACAAACTTCAGCAGAGGGCAGTAGTACGTCCAACATGAAAAAATGTACATTTACTTACTCTTTGAGGTCTGACCCTCCTTCCCCAGGGACATCAGTGATTGGATCACAATGTCTTTCATGGAGCAACAAATTTTGCGCGAACGATTGTCCACCACGAAGACAGACATCATTTTATTTTCGAACTTCTGTAATTCTTAAGGGTTTTTTTTCAAAAGCCCATCTTTTTTATGAAATGTGCGTAGTTTTTGGCCCTTTCCAAAACTTCCGCGATATTAATGATACAACTTGGGGGACTTCTAACATGAGGGCGATTTTCCCGTTTGTCGTGTTCTTGAATTGGTCACATTAAAGATATCTTCCTTGTCTCCATTTCTTTTGCCTTCGTTTACATTCTTACTTTATCTTCGAGAATTTGAACTTGAATCCACTCGCGATCCCCATATTGTTTTACTTTTATCGAGTGAGTGTGCCTTCGAAACAGACCCAAATAAATTTTTTTACCGACAATATTTATATGAAATTAAGGCCAAGAGGTAGAAAATTTTCTTATACTGATCTAAAACGTAGGTTGGGGGAGAGACAAAGAAAACGTCAATGAGAACAAAAACTCAAACTCCCAAATAATTTTCTAACAAGATGAGAAATCTTAATAGAACAAAATTAAAGTATATACTACAAAATAAACTGTTTGACTTAAAGTATAGAAGATAAATTTTCTAAGTTAAGATAATTGAAAAAGAAACAAGACAATGAAAAATAAAATTCGCCCAAACCACATTTGAAGGAAAAAATAAAATAATAAAAAGAATAAAATACTGCGAAAGACAAGTTCACCGAAAATAAAATTCGACAAAAAAACAAAAAGAAAGTAAAAGACTAGAGAAAAAAGTCTAAAGTCTAGAAAAAAAATAGTCGGTCTAAACCAAAGAAGAGGACTGAAAATACAAGAACATTTTCTACAAATGTCAAAACAGCAATATTTTTTCTTCAAAAGTTCTATAAGTTCCTTTTTTCAACATAAATTAGGAAATAAGCGTAAACTATAAACGCAAATAAAGTAAAAGAAAACCAATAATCTGGTAAGACCTTATCAAAGGAAAAATAAATATGGCGCCAAAGCCAACAAAAAAAATCCTGAAATGAAAAATGCAAAAATTAAAGTCAAAACAAAGAAGAAATCAACAAATAAATAATCGAAATAAACGTAACGGACTGTTTTCTGGATCAAAAATAAAGTAAAACTTATTTAAGCCTTTGTTTAAATTTTAGTAAATCTGCTGAGAAAGAAGGTCTAATAATGTCCGAAACGATACTTCCAAAGTCGGGGTTGATTTTATCTGATTCCAAATGCTTTTTAAGATTACTTGGAGTTCTTTATAACTCTCTAGACTAGTTCATTTGTGTCACCAGAGGTGTGTTATTTACTGAAAAACATCCCAAATATTTAACAAGTTTAATCTCTCAAAATGTCCCGCTTTAAAATTGCAACATTTCTTGAACCTCAACAGATCACTATGACTAACAGCACGATACGAATCTCGATGTGCATAAATACTTCTAAGAGGTACTCTTTTAATTCGTCCACGGTGTAGAGATTTCTATCATGAATCTTGTTCTTTATTACACTCCTTAAAAAGAAATCTATTGGTGTTAGGTCCGGTGTACATGGTAGCTATTCGATGCTGCTCCTACAATATTTCAGTACCTTTTCCTTTATTTGGAATGAAGTTATATATCTCCCAATACTCTACTTAGCTTTTGGGGTGCATCTTTGCTGGAAAAACTGATACTCACAAGAAAGGTTGAGGCCCAAGAGAAAACAACAGCTAACATACTTGATGAGCATATGTAAATTGATGGTGAAACAAGGCTTAGGATAAATCAATCAGTCAGTGAAGTGCCATATGTGATACACGCTTGGGCAATCATGTCTCGAAAGAGACATGACTGAGTGGGAAGAAGATTATCCCGCAGTAGGTTGCCATTGCTTTCTGCGGTAGACTGGTTGCCAGCTAAGACTACAGACTACTAAAGAAGTTATGTTAAATTTTTCTTATTTTCTATTAAACAAGTTATTTTGAAACTACTCATTATTCTATTATCCTTGGATATGACTGACTTTTTTCTTATTCCCCCCTCTCGAATTGATAAATCTAATGTTACTTCGGAAGACACACTTTAGGAACAAATACAAGCTGCTTGGCAGGAGCTACCATTAGATACACTGAAAAAGCTTGTGATGTCAATGCCTGACAGAATGGAGACTGTGATCAAAGTAAAAGGCTATTATACTAAATATTAAATTCAATTTGTAACAAGTAATTTTTTCTTGTTAAATCCTTTGTTGAGTAAATCAAATAAAATTTCTTTAATTAAATTGTTTATTTTCTGTCAATATGCCTTATAAGTTAAATAGTTCTTGTCCTAATACTTTTGCACAGTACTGTGTGTGTGTGTGTGTGAACATGGATCAGCACAGCATGATGATTGGGAACCTCGCGCTTCACTATATTCGTCAGGTCAATGCCTTTTTTGCATAAACAGACATATAAAGCACTTGGTCTGAAAATCGTACTGAAGCATGAAAATGACAGTCACTATGCAGTGTTGATTCCGAAGACCATATTGTCGACAAATTATATATATATATATATATATATATATATATATTGTGTGTGTGTGTGTGTGTGTTACGGAATTAACGAAGATTAACGAAACTGGTTATAAACAACCGACAGTTTGAAATGATTTGTTTGAACATTATTTTTGATCGATACTCGTATTTGAGTAGATATTCTGTTTATAAACAAACAGTATTATATATTTATTTCTACCGGCCTGATCATTTAAGATAAATTTTTGTTTCGAAAATGTGTGTCATTCGGCAGGATTCGAACCTGCGACCCTATTCACATAGGGGAAGCCACTAGAAGCAGTTGCAAACAACGCTCTGAATCATGGACGCGTTGTTGTTTTTGATCGACTGTAATCAAACGCGGCACCCACGTTGAACAATGCTTTCTTATTGACAAATGTTCATGCAAAATTGTGAATACACTGCCTTCTGATATGGTCAACTGCTATCTCACACAACTCCAATTTACGATCGGCCAAAACAAGTTTGTAGATTTTTTTTTCCTGGAAAACTGCTGATTTTGACTTGAGCGTTGACTATCACTTGTGTCTGTACGACCGCGTTTAAAGTTAGCAAACTACCTTTTAACCGTTGTTTACGACGGAGCTGAGTCCGAATAACACTTATCAAGTCATTGCTCTGCTTGAATAGTATATTTCTCCTACCAGAAAGCAATGCTTTATCAATACACGAAATTTAGATTTTTCGATTATTTTAAAAATCTGCAACAGTATCTTCACTCAAATAACTGTAATTTGCCAACTAATAATCCGATTGGACCCAAATTTTGTCACGTGTCATTTGTATGTTAGTAATTCCTAAAAATCATACGGCTTTTTTATTAGTGGCGCTATATATATGTCAGGCCCGGGAATTATTGAGTGATGCTATATATATATATATATATATATATATATATATATATATATATATATGTGTGTGTGTGTGTGTGTGTGTGTGTGTGTGTGTTCTCTTATCCGAGTTAGCAAGAATACATTTCTGTGTAGATCTGTGAATAGGCATAAACAGAAGTAAATAGGAAATATATACACATTCCTTCCAGTTATGGGTAAAAAAACAAGACTGATTAGTTTCTATAGCGTTGGCTGGCAACCAGTCTACCGCAGAAAGCAATGGCAACCTAATGCGGGATAATCTTCTGCCCAGTCAGTCATGTCTCTTTCGGGATATGATCGCCCAAGCGTGTATCCCGTATGGCACCTAACTGGTTGTTTTCGCTCTTGCCCGTCGATTAAGCACTCTGGAGAAATGGTAGACTTAAAAAAAACAGTAACTACTTACCGCTATTTACGCATCGTTCTTCAGTAATTATGTTGAACATTCTCGGCTATTGCCGTGTGTTTACATTGTTTATATAACACGCTAACGTCTGGCACCCTCTACCGTGCGCCAAGAGTCTGGAGATAGAATCTCCGACTAATATCATATTGGTCTATCCTGGCTGGAAGCAATCGGATGTCTAACCGTACTGATGAGCTGTGATACAGCGAAACAGCACTGATTGCGGATGACATATATATATATATATATATATATATATTTCATTTTCTTTTTTTTTCTACGTCTATGGAACGACTCGGTGTTTCATGCTTTATGCAATCATCAGTTGCATATTCAAACTGACGGTTTAATAGATTTGAATTTCAGTTCGCTCGATGTTCATAGGAATTAAATTTTATAAAGTTATGTTACTGCTTTTTAATAACGACATTAAAAATTTAAATTAAAATTAAAAATTTAAATATTCTCCGGTTATATATTGTTAAAAATTTTAAATTTAAATTTACAGTTTGAAATTAAAAATTAAAATTAAAATTAAATTAAAATTAAAATTAAAAAAATGAATAGAGAAGAAATTAAAGGGGTGAAAATCATGTCTAAAAAATTTAAATATTCAAATATTATATATGCATAAAAATATAGCAAAAATTAAAATTTTTAAATTTTTAAATGTTAAATAGATATCTGTGTCTAACCATCTATATCTGAAAAAACTTTTAACCGCATCAGCGGCCAATACCTCAGCATCATAAAACAGGCCCAGAAATTTATTTTATTTTACGATGATTGCCTGTGGACATGAATAAACAACCATGATATTTGTATCGCCATAGGGAGTATGATTCTGCAGCGGCCTGCAAATTGGTAGGGCTCTTTTGGCTCTGGAATCTTACGAACATTTTCGAGTTATGTAAGACCGGACATTACCGAGACGACAGATTGATAATTTTCGGCAAAACTAATCCACAAAAGATGGATAAACCCAGAAAGGATTTAAAACTTGTCAAAGACCTTCTATCTACTCCAGTTGAAAAAAAAAAAAAAAAAAAGGAAAAGTGAAAAGATTGGAAAAGAGAAAGCCGGAAGCCACGACCGAAGTCGAGAGTATACCGGAAAACACTTCCTAAACAAGAAACAAGGGGAAAATTAAATACATTAATGCTTTAGAAAAAATTAAATCTATCTACTCCAATTGAAAAAAAAAAAAAAGTGAGAAGATTTGAAAAGAGAAAGCAGGAAACCACATCCTAAACAGGGAACAAGGGATGAGCCTCTACACCTGTTCAATAGACGTGGGTGGAGTGTGAACCGGGAGATAAATCTATCTATCCAATTTTGTTTACTTACCAACTCTAGCATTAAGGACATTTTTGACACATCTTTTTTTTAATCATATCACCCCCGGGCAAGGCGGTAAAGGCCACTGGTGTGCAGGGGGCTACGTAAGGGTGAAAAGATTGGAAAAGAGAAAGCCGGAAACCGCATCCTAAACAGCGAACAAGGGATGAGCCTTTACACCTGTTCAATAGACGTGGGTGGTGTGTGAACCGGGCGATAGTTCAGTCTATCTACTCCAATTGAAAAAAAAAAAAAAGGAAAAATGAAAAGATTGGAAAAGAGAAAGTCGAGAGTGTACCGGAAACCCCTTCCTAAACAAGAAACAAGGGGAAAATTAAATACATTAATGCTTTAGAAAAAAGTAAACTCAACTCTAATTTAGAATACTCCGTTAAAAATAAGGTAAGCAGAAATAAGCAGAAATCAGGTAAGCGTAACATCATTTGGTTTATTCCACTCTTCAGTCGTAATGTCCAAACTAACATTGGTAAACTATTCCTTAACTTAATTCATAAACATTTCTACTATTCACCCACAAAAACAATGTCAAAGTTAGTTATACTTATGTTAATTACCACATTAATTAACGCTAAAGTCGTAATTTTTTTAGATGTTATCTTCCACCTGAGCAATGACCTGTACAAACCATACACTAAGGACTCACACAACGACACAACACAACAGGAAATCAAATAACCCCCAGAGAATTGCCAACAAACTACACACATTTTTTTTTCAATCGTATCACCCCGAGCAAGGCGGCAACGCCACTGATGTGCAGGGGGCTACGTAATAGTGAAAAGATTGGAAAAGAGAAAGCCGGAAATCACATCCTATACAGGGAACAAGGGATGAGTCTCTTAACCTGTTCAATAGATGTGGGTGGAGTGTGAACCGGGTGATAGATAGATCTATCTACTCCAATTGAAAAAAAAAACAAAGTGAGAAGATTTGAAAAGAGAGAGCCGGAAACCACACCCTAAACAGGGAACAAGGGATGAGCCTCTTAACCTGTTCAATAGACGTGGGTGGAGTGTGAACTGGGCGATAGATAGATCTATCTATCCAATTTTGTTTAATTACCAACTCTAGCATCAAGGACATTTTTGACACATCTTTTTTTCTTTTCTTTTTTTAATCGTATCACCCCGGGCAAGGCGGTAAAGGCCACTGGTGTGCAGGGGGCTACGTAAGAGTGAAAAGATTGAAAAAGAGAAAGCCGGAAACCACATCCTAAACAGGGAACAAGGCATGAACCTCTACACCTGTTCAATATACGTGGGTGGAGTGTGAACCGGGCGATAGTTCAGTCTATCTACTCCAATTGAAAAAAAAAAAAAAAGGAAAAGTGAAAAGATTGGAAAAGCGAAAGCCGGAAGCCACGACCGAAGTCGAGAGTGTACCGGAAAACCCTTCCTAAACAAGAAACAAGGGGAAAATCAAATACATTAATGCTTTAGAAAAAAGTAAACTCAACTCTAATTTAGAATACTCCGTTAAAAATAAGGTAAGCAGAAATAAGCAGAAATCAGGTAAGCGTAACATCATTTGGTTTATTCCACTCTTCAGTCGTAATGTCCAAACTAACATTGGTAAACTATTCCTTAAGTTAATTCATAAACATTTCTACTATTCGCCCATAAAAACAATGTCAAAGTTAGTTATACTTATGTTAAAAACATAGATATATTTCACATCATAAGGCTATGATATCAAATAAATATTTGGCTCACATAAACAACATCAGTCACTCAACTAATAGCGAAAATGACATTTCTAAAAATAATTGAAACTGCCGAAAAAATAAAACCTGGCCATAATGGCCAGTGCATATTCGAAAGTATTGTTTATCGAGCTCGAATTCCTTCGGATGATAATGATGTTACATTTTCCTTTGGAAGTACTTCTAACAGGTGGAATATAATATTTAACAACCACATGTTGTCTTTAAACAACAGTAAATACAGAAATGTACAGTGGATATTGGCTCGGGGAGGCGAGTTCGAATTCCATTTGAATCCATTGTAATCACTTACGCGCAAATACCCTTGGGAAAGGTATTAATCCGTCTCTTCCTTCCAGTTATGGGTTAAATAGCAGGACAGATTGGGTTCTATAGCCTTGGTCGGCAACCAGTCTATCGCAGAAAGCAATGGCAACCTACTGCGGGATAATCTTCTGCCCAGTCAGTCATGTCTCTTTTGAAACATGATCACCCAAGCGTGTATCACGTATGGCACTTAACTGACTGACTGACTGCTTTATCCATAAATTATTGGAAATTAAAAAACAACGGTAAGAACACAAAGTTACCTGGAATATCGTAGCTAAGTCTAAACATTACAATGGAAAAGGAGACAAATGTAATTTATGCCTTTTAGAAAAACTTAACTTAAACCATATCAAGAATCCAAATTTGCTTCATAAAAGAAGTGATTTAATGACCACATGCTGTCATAGAGAAAATACTTAAATTCTAAGACCAAGATTGATATAGTTCCCTCTTTACGTTTGCCTATTTCTTTCTTTCTTTCTTTCTTTCTTTCTTTCTTTCTTTCTTTCTTTCTTTCCACCAACAATATTACTTTTAACAATTATGAATTAAACCCCTTTTATTCTTGATCCTAACATTTTTAATTCTTCATTCTAAATTTTACCTCTTAATTTTTCTTTTCTTTTCTTTTCTCTTATTTTTATTTAAAATTTTAAAATTTTAATGTTTCCTACATTTTTAAGTAATTGCAATATTTGAATATTTAAATTTTTAAGATTTGTGAATAACGCCCCGTTGAGTTCTTCTTCTTGCATTTGCTATTTTTTATTTCTATTTAATTTTCATGTCAAATTTTAAATTTAAATTTAAAATTTTTATCCACATGTAACTGTAGAATTTTTAAACTTTTAATCTTGTTATTAAAAATTCAGTAATATTACTTTTTAAGTTTTAATTCCCATGAACATCGAGTGAACTTAAATTCAAATCTGTTAAACCATTAGTTTGAAATGTGCACCTGATGATTGCATAAAACATGAAACTCCGAGCCGTGCCATAGACGTAGGATAAAATGTATATTTATTAATATATATAATACAGCTCTGTTGATACATTGAGCACTGTTTTTAACACCTAAATAATAATACTTTAATATTTACACATTTTTCATATATATATTTATTAATTTACGTTATATATATATATATATTAAAATTAATATATTTTACATTGCGACACGGAAATGTCCATGTTTCGTGATTTTTACCTCGTCATCATGCAATGTTAAATCATTGTTGTAAAATTATTTTCATTTGAATATGAAAAAAAATGTTTTTTATTTATAGATATGGGAAGACAGAAAAAATGATATATGTGTTCAATTTAACTAATCAGACTAGATACTCACTTTAAATGTCAAATATTTGTTTTATTGGGCACTTTTAAAAAAAAAAAAAATTAAATGCTGGAGAACTCTGAATTGTAAAGCTTTTGGTTTGCTTTACCTGGATTTATATGACCTCTACAACAAACTGAAAGATAAAACTACCTCAAACCAACTAGAAGAAATAATGCTCAGACTATCCAAAATCACCGTAAAATCTGAAGTTGAACACCGTGCTAAAATTGTAAAAAAACTTAATTCACTATACAATGGCACGATCACTCTTCCAAAAAAATTAGATAAATTCATAAATCTTTCCAATCACGAACTAACTAAGCACCAAAAAGAATTGCTCAACCTTGGACCTAACTGCCATATATACCGTAAGTATAACCAGCTTACTAAAAAAATTGAAATAGAAACGCTCTATCAAAGCATCACTAAACTACAAGATGAAAAACTTATAACCGTTAAACCCGAACTGAAAGACCTACTTAAGGCTGAGGCACTCAAAGATCGCCATGATAAAAGCAGAAGCTCCTCAAAAATTCTATCGAAACAACTAAAAAGTGTCGCGCACGAACTACGCAACCACCCTCACATAATTGTGAAAAAAGCTGATAAGGCTAACATCTTTGTTGTACTTAACAAATCAGATCACAACACAAAACTAAACCACATACTTCATGACCACACAAAATTTAAAAAAATTAACAAGAACCCGACTCACTAAAATCTAAACTTAATAAACTCATTAGTG
This sequence comes from Ascarosepion bandense, assembly GCA_037127315.1. Lineage (NCBI taxonomy): Eukaryota > Metazoa > Mollusca > Cephalopoda > Sepiida > Sepiidae > Ascarosepion > Ascarosepion bandense. Next base: position 1,710,262 of record JBBBDQ010001461.1, on the reverse strand, counting down.
CTAACAACGCTGATCAGAATTTCTTAAAACTCCCTAAAATTATTGGTGACTATAAACCTGGTTACATATACGGAACCATAAAAACTCATAAACCTAACTATCCTCTCCGCCCTATCATATCCCAAATTTCTACTCCTGTATACCAGTTAACTAAACATATTAACCAGCTTATCACACCCTACCTTCCGAGTAAATACAGCATTAAGTCAACCCTAGAGGCAATCCAAATCCTCAAGAGTGAAAAACCTAACAATGAAATCATAGCTTCACTTGATGTGGAAAACCTCTTTACCAATGTACCCGTCAGTGAAACTATTGATATAATTATAAGAAATGTCTACAGTAATCCTTCATTACCGCCACTCAAAATTAATCCCAACATCTTAAGAAAAATTCTACTAGCTTGTACTACTGAAGTGCCTTTTGTTGATCCAAACAACACTATATATATACAACGTGACGGAGTCTCCATGGGTTCAGTGCTTGGTCCGACTTTTAGTAATTTCTACATGTCTAACCTTGAAAATACTACCTTTGCAAAATTTAAAAAAACATCAATATATCTACGAGATGTTGATGATATCATACTATTAATGAAAAATACCGACGAAATCTTACAACTTCAAAAACAGTTTTCAAATAACTCAGTTTTAAAATTCACTTATGAATTTAGCAATGATAACAAAATTCCTTTTCTTGACATATTAATTAACACTGATGACAATAAATTTACTATCTCACCGTATAAAAAACCCACAAACAAAAATCCCTCCACACTCAATTATATTAGTGAATGCTCCCACTATTACAAAATAGCCATTATAAAAAATCTATTATATCGTGCAAAAGTCAATTCATCTACAAATCAGATCTTCCACAGTGAACTAAAAAACATAAAACAGACACTCATCAACAATAATTTTCCCAACTACATAGTTGATGAACAAATACGTTATTTTCTTAAAAAGCTTAATATGGAAAAACCAATACATGATACTAGCCCAACCAATCCCAAACATATCACTCTCTTATACCGTAGCCAGATGCACTCCAGCTGCCAACTAGATGAAAATATCCTTAAAAAAAACTCATAAATACTAATATTTCTCCGACAGATTCTAACAAAAGAATTAAATTTATTATATATTACACTAAATCCACTACATCCAATTCATTCGTCCGCAACGACTCTTCCCCCACCGTTAGTGATTTGCAAAAAAACAATGTAGTTTATAAATTCATATGTCCATTTAGAGAATGTATCTCTAACAACCTCAATAATATCTACATTGGCCACACTACAAATTCGCTCTCACGGCGTCTGGCATTGCACTTAAATGAAAATTCAAATATATTCCGTCATTTAAAACAACACGATTATCAACGCACACTTCTGAGAAAAACGCTTGTTGATAACACGTACATACTTAAACAAGAAAATAATAAACAGAAACTAAACATCCTGGAAGCAATCTACATTAAACAATTTAAACCTGGTTTGAATACGATCAATTTTGATATTTCCAATAACGTACTCAAATGCCTGTAATCAGATCAGGCATTTGAGTACGTTATCAACGCCACTATTTTGTCACTGTCTTCGGCCATCCGCCACGGTAGGGATGGACTTGTATTTTCAATTTAATTCTCTTTATTGTTAATAACTTAAATGTTCTATGTTTACTGTGTGTTAATATTTATTCTTTGATAATGGCTTATGTGAGCCGAAAGCTTAGACCCAATAAAAAAATCAACAATTACTGTGATTTTTTGTTGTCTTTCAACGATATCACCAGACGGTACGAACGGATCCTACACAAAATTAATAAACAAAACTTGTCTATATTATTCAATGAAACCTGCATTAATATATATATATATATATATATATATATATATATGTGTGTGTGTGTGTGTGTGTGTGTGTGTGTGTGTGTGTGTGTGTGTGTGTGTGTGTGCCAAATCATTAAAAAACTAACAAACGATTATGTTAAGCTTTTTTTGCACATGTGTTTTATGTAAGTATATACTAATATTGCCAGAAAGTATTTTATATATATATATATATATATATATATATATATATATATATATATATATATATACTTTCTGGCAATATTAGTATTAGTATATATATATATATATATATATAGAGAGAGAGAGAGAGAAAGAGAGAGAGAGAGAGTGACATATATATTTGTATGTAACTGAAAATACGAATTAACACACACACACACACATACACACACACACACATATATATATGTGTGTGTGTGTGTGTGTGTGTGTGTGTGTGTGTGCCAAATCATTAAAAAACTAACAAACGTTTATGTTAAGCTTTTTTGCACATGTGTTTTATGTAAGTATATACTAATATTGCCAGAAAGTATTATATATATATATATATATATATATATATAGAGAGAGAGAGAGAGAGAGAGAGAGACATATATATTCGTATGTAACTGAAAGTACAAATTAACACACACACATACACACACACACACGCACACATATATATATATATATTAATAGTACATATATCTGTATATTGTTATGATGCATCTGTACATGATCACATGATACGATAATAAGTAAGTACATATCTATCTATCTATCTATCTATCTATCTATCTATCTATCTATCTACACAAGTTTCATTCAAAATGACTGACAATGCACTGCATTTTTATTTAATTTTTCTTATAATTTTATTCTTTTCTGGACAAAAATTATGTAGAAATTGTCTGCATGCTCTGTTTATCTAAGCAGTATATGAGCACAAGAAAAATTAAATAAATACTCTTCTGCAGTACCTTGGCAGTTGTCGTTTTTACTAAAACGTGTATAAAAGAGGGATTGGTACCCAAATATCCTCTTCTATGTATATATGGACAAAATCAACTGGGATCAAAATTGTTAAAATCTTTGTATGTCGCGTCCTGAACTTTTTAATACTTACTTATATATATATATATATATATATATATATAGAGAGAGAGAGAGAGAGAGAGAGAGAGAGTTAGATAGATAAAGAAAAAGAGATTGCTTGCTTGCTTGATTGATTGCTAGATAGATAGATACATAGAAAGAAAGAAAGAAAGAAAGAAAGAAAGAAAGGAAGGAAGTAAGAAAGTAAGAAAGAAACTAAGAAAGCTTAATTTTTTATGCATAGCTTGAATTTAGGTGTGGTTTCCTATGCATAAAAAATTGATGTATGTCGTGTGAAAGTTTGCGTGAAGCCACATTTTTGTGCCTGCCGTAGTGTGACTGTGTAATGATATGCCTTACACTACCACCAAACATTGTAGGCATTTTTTTGGAAAAAAATGTAGCTAGTATTTAATAAAAGAAAGAAAGAAAGAAAGAAAGAAAATCCTGAACGAAATCGTCGAATAGCTTACATTGTATATTTTTTAATACAATGTAAGCGATTCTTGGAAAAAAAATAATTTTTTTCTACCTAAAAATATAAATTTCTGTAAACTTATATTTCCTTTTTTTGTTGTGCTCAACATAAAAAGTCGAAATTTACTCGTGATAAAAGTTCTTTTTCCTCGCGGGTACGATTGAAAAAAAATTGTTAAGTACAGATATATTGCTTGAAAACATTAACTTTTTCTTACAAAATGATTACTTTGAAACAGAAAATTATTAAAGGTACAACATAAGATTTAAAAAAAAAAAGAATTTTACATTAGCCACATTGGCGGAGTGGGGGAGAAGCAATTCTTTTCCTCGTATAAAAATCAACTCCATGTTGAACAGATTACGAGAGAAAGACATTGCTCGTCTAATAAAAACGCTGATATCATTTTTATATATTTTTATAAAGTGTAACTCATTCTTACACATGGCCATGATAATAGGGCGCCCGAGAAATTCCTAATCATTTCATTTGCTAATTGTTCAACAGCTTAACTGCTAACTATAACCTGATTGGTTGATTGGTTGAGTTCTTTTTTACGACTTAGCAACCTTTTGCAGGTTATGTAAAACCAGAAACTAATTTTAGATTGTATGAAGGTTTTCGCGATAATAAGAATTTACGGATATAAATCCTATTAATTAACCCATATCTAGGGGGAGAAGAGGTGGATTCATAACTTTCCAAAAGGCATTTTTCGCGTAACAGGACTAAAATTTTAACTCAACCCTTAGATTTCCAATTCAACTCTCAACTCTCAGATTCCCAATTCCGAACCATTATACTACCTACACATTCAAGCCAACAGCGCTTAGTATTCTCAGATCAACTATTTAAGTACTGACAATGTTCGACATTTCTTAACTTCGGCGAACCAACTGGAAACGGTGTTTCAACGTGATGTTGACATTCATATTGTTCGAAGCCAAAAAATTGAGAAATAATTATTAATTTTTATAGAACGCAGAAAAGCGTTTGATAAAATACGACGTGAAGAAATTTTTGAATTGTTCGAAATGAGATACAATGTAAAATGTGCTTTGGCTTGAATACTCACATGTCAACGGTAAAAGATTCTGAGTTAAGTGCTTGATGTTTTTTTTATGACTATATTGCCAATTAAATCTACAATGTAAGATCTTCAAAGCGGCCACACACTTGACATAGAGGAAATAAGTAATAGATACCTTAATGAAAATTAGAGAAATTAGTCATTTGGCCGGAAATTAGTAATTTCCACTCATAGACTTATTTCAAGAATTACCTTTAGAATTGAAGTTTGTTCCGATGCTTCTTGTGGCCAGAGTGAAAGATATCCGTCGAAAGATGTTCAGTTGCCGCATGTGAGACAACCCGTGTTACAAGCTACCAGAAAGCGAGCTGCGAGAAACGGCTATATGAAAAGTGACATGCCGGTGAGTTAAATTGTAAATAAGTCAAACAACAAGGCATATTTCATGACTCTGTACCATTTTTTACTTAATAGGGTTACAAATTTATCAGCTCCCTCTTAGATGTCATATCCTATTTTTTACTGTTTCCAAACATTAAAAGGAATTTGAAGAAAATAATATTTTCGAATGATTCGGCGTTGATAACAGTAAGTCAGTGATTGAAAAATTTGTGGAAGATTGAGGCATGTATCAAATGTGTTGAATCGAAATTATCAGGAAGTTCAGGGTCACAGTTTATTTGGTATGGGGAAGGTATTTTAATGTCCCTCCCTATAAGGGCTAAACAGTTAAATAAGAATCCAATTTAAACTGAGTATACCGATTAAAGGATGTGCATTGTGGTGCAGCGGATATCGGCCCGAAATGAAAAATCGGCGTTCGAATTCCAGTTGAATTCCTTGCATCACTTACACGCAAATACCCTTGGGAAAGGTATTAATCCGTTTCTTACCACCAGCTATGGGTCAAATAACAGGACAGGTAGGGTACTATAGCCTTGGTTGGAAACCAGTCTACTGCAAAATGTAATAACAAACTACTGGTGAGAAATCTTCTACCCAGTGAGTCATGTCACTTTCGAGACATGATCGCTCAAGCGTGTATCACATACAGGATTTAACTGACTGACAGACTGATTAAATTTTTAAAAAAACAAGGGGCATTGAATAAAGGGGTTCTTTTTATTACTGGACAATGATCGTAGGTAACCAGAGAAAAAAAAAGGCAGAACATCCTCGCTGGCCGAAGGGTAGATCCTATTTGTTAATGTGTGTGCGACAGAAGTAATAGAACTATCACCTACCTTCAAGGGAATCTCTGAATAAACATTAGGAGAAATGATTTGTGTCTTTCATTACTCGTATTATCTGGGTTCTCTCACTGGAGATCCGGTAACAGCAAGTCTATTCAATAATCTAGGCAAAATGATTTGAGTCTTTCATAACTCGTATTATCTGGGATCTAAAGATTCAGTTGCAACAAATCGGTTCAATAGTGTAGACGAAATAATTTGTGTCTTTTATTACTCGTGTTACCTGGAATCTCTCACTTTAGATCCAGTAACCACAAGTTTATTCAATACTCCAGGCAAAATGGTTTGTGTCATTCATTACTCGTATTATCAGGGTTCCTTCACTGGAGTTCCAATAACAGCGAATCCATTCAATACTGTAGGCAAAACGATTTGTGTCTTTCATTACTCGCATTATCTAGGGTCTCTTAACGGAGATCCAGTAACAGCGAATCCATTCAATACTGTAGGCAAAACGATTTGTGTCTTTCATTACTCGCATTATCTAGGGTCTCTTAACGGAGATCCAGTAACAGCGAATCCATTCAATACTGTAGGCAAAACGATTTGTGTCTTTCATTACTCGCATTATCTAGGGTCTCTTAACGGAGATCCAGTAACAGCGAATCCATTCAATACTGTAGGCAAAACGATTTGTGTCTTTCATTACTCGCATTATCTGGGGTCTCTCACTGGAGATCCAGTAACAGCAAGTCTATTCAATAGACTTCTGTATTTTAGTTTGTTTAGATATACTGTCATATATATGGCTAAGATTCTTTTTCCGATTTACAAAAATCGTTTCACCCGATGCAACGCAATAATGCCAACAGAACACAGGAATTTATAGCCTGTGAAAGAGACTGCGAAGATTTCAGGGAAGGGGACTGAGGAAAAATCAATAAAAAACATGAATCATGAAGATATAAGATGGTAATTGATGTTGTGTTTAAATCTCTGAAAATTGTCGTTATCAGGAAATCAAAAAATCCACTGGTCAGAACTGCGAGAAAAAAACTGTTGGAATTGAAGAGATGGCTGCATCTACCTAGCTCAACAGTAAAACGATGAGACCTAGTTGCCAATCTAGCATTACGCTTAAATCCACGCAACCGAATGGTAGATTTATAAATGTGTACGCCCTTGTGAAAGGGCTTACACATTTCGTCTCTTCCCTCCAGTCATAGATTAAATAACAGGACAGTTTGGGTTCTATAGCTTTGACTGGCAATCAGTCTACCGCAGAAATTAATATCAAAGTTCTGCGGGATAATCTTCTGCTCAGTCAGTCATATCTCTTTTGAGACATGATCACCCAAGCATGTATCACGTATGGCACTTAACTGACTGACTGACTGACTGATTGAAGATGTATTCTGACGAGAAATATTTTATAGCACAACATAGCGAATCAGCTTTTCTAGACGCAGACGTCGGAAATGATTCGATATAGACGATCCACTTCATGTCAGTGGAAAACGTGAGACCAAGAAGGAATAATATGATGCTCTCCTGAAGTTAAGAATCAGCCACGCTGAAGGTAGGCAGAAAATCTTTTTTCTGTGGTGATGAAATTATTTTCTTTTTTTCTGGAGTTGTTAAAATTTATCATCCCTTTATTGCCCCAGTTATAAACTGATTGGAGATAATTTTACAGAGCAGCTGTCAGGTTTACAATCTCGGGTCTGTCTGATTTGCTACTTAAACAAGAACAAATGGTTGTGTCACCTTCATAAATACCTGATGTAATCAGGGAGTTCATTGATGAAGAAAAAAAAATATGTTCCGTATACTTGCTTCCATGACAGCTACAATCTTCAAGAATTTAAATGCAATATCAATTCCCATCTCTTGTCCAGTGGACTCCATTCTTCTCTCGTCCTTTCCTTATCACCTCGTGTATCTTGTTCTTTTTCTTTCTCAATCTACCCTCGCAATTGTCTTCACACTAGTATTACCATCCTCCTCTTGTTCTTTCTCCGACACCCCCTGTTACTGGTTTGTCTTTTCTTTACTCTCGTGCTTAAACTTCCACTCTTCTCTTATGGAGCCCACTGCACACCAGTGGCAGTACCGCCTTGCTTGGGGGTGAACGATTACAAAAAAGGTTCATGGTGTACCCGGCGTTACTATAAAATGATCTAGAGCCATGCTCATTCAACACGGCATTCATTAATCCTTTTGTTAGGAATGATTTCATTAAACCAAATATTCGCCCTTGAACTTGAGGGGAAGGTCAGCATGCCATACTTTAACGAGCGACTTCAATATATCTAGAGCGATAGTCCGAGCTTCTTATCTAAAATTTGACATTCAGTGATGGCTGTTAATAAGTCGGGGGTAGACCTGGTGAAACAGAAGCCATATTGTTTGTCCGAAAGGTCGTACAAAGTAAGATACTTAACTAATTCGGCATTGATTAGAGCATCAAGTATCTTGCCAGAAAGTGACTAAAAAGGCGATAATTAAATTCTTCCAATTGATGAGTCAGTCTGCTACAATTCCTGCGACAAGAAGTCGGTGTGACTTTTAAGAAACATGATACCCACCCACCTAATGCTTGTAACTACTCAACGAGCTTCCAGCATAATCACCAGACTTGACCTCTATTGAAATACATATAATGGAACGACGACTGACTCTTTCAGTAAGCTCACCTACAACTATTGCTGTATCACGTCAGCAAGCACAAAACATATGGAATAATATATTCACCATCTGTAAGAGCGTATGTGCATAAAAAAATACTTTAGAAATAATTTGGACTCACCACATTAAATATAGTAAATTTTAAATAATGCGTTGTCGTGCAGTGGATATCGACTCGGAACGACAAATCGGGAAGCCGAGTTCGAATTCCAGTTGAATTCTTTGCATTCACTTGAGAAAGGTATTAATCCGTCTCTTCCCTCCAGTTATGGATTAGATAATAGGACAAATTGGGTTCTATAGCCTTGGCTGGCAACCAGTCTACCGCAGAAATTAATGGCAACCTACTGTGGGATAATCTTGTGCTTAGTCAGTTATGTCTCGAATGAGACATGATCGCCTAAAACGTGTATCACGTATGGCACTCAACTGAAATTATTATAAATTTTCTATATTTATAGGGGAATAATACTCAATAACAAGAATAGAGCTTTTGTAAATATAAGCACTGTGACATAGAAACCATCACTTCATGATAATCCATCATTTAACGCCGAAAATGATCATCTGTGTGGTATTTTTAAAAACATTGTAACGTGTCAAGTTGTCGGATTCTTATCCTTATTTTTAAATTTGATTATGACTAACAGAATGTTTGAAATTTTCGTCCTTTGAACTGACGGCTTCAAGCTAAATTCGTTGCATTCACATACGCTTAAATACTCTTGAAAAAAGTATGAATCCGTCGCTTATTCCTCCAGCTATGTGTTAAATAACAGGACTGATTGGGTTCTATAGCTTTTGTTGGCGAACCAGTGTACCGCAGAAAGTAACAGCAACCTACTACAGGAAAGTCATCTGCTCATTCAGTCATGTCTTTTTTGAGACATGATCGCCCAAGCGTGTTTCACGTATGACACTTAACTGACTGACTGCTTATATCTTTGATCAAAGGAGCTCTTGAGGAGCATTTCATAAACTCTGTCAAACACTTATGCGTTATATATATTATAATAGAATTTATCAAAGAACAATTCTATATATTGCATTAAATCATAAATATTTATCTAGATAATTAGAGAATATGCATAGGATCATTCTATAAACTCTGTTAAACACTTTTACGTTTTTTTTCTTCAAAAGCTACAGAGGAGCACTATATGCACTGTATTTTTTTTTTTTTATGAGCGTTTCACCCCGAGCAAGGCATGTCACTGCCACTACTGCGCAGGGGGCTACATAGAGTGGAGAAAGGATGATTAAATATAGGAAATGTCAGAGGGTGGGTGATAGGCGGGTAAGGATACAGAGAATGAGGGTTGAGTAGATGAGAGTGTTGTGAGAATAATTGGGAATTAGTGCGATAGGAGGTGTCTATTGACCCTACATTTAAACACCTGGAGATTGTAGCTGTCGGAAAAGCAGACTTGTGGAAGGGAGTTCCACAGGCGGGAAGCGCGAGAAAAGAAGCTGTTGGAGTAGAATTTACGGTTACATCTTATTTGTTTAACTGTAAAAGGGTGGGACCTAGTTGCTAATCTAGTATCTCGTGTAAATTCATGCTTAGGCGGCACCAGTGATCTAAGCTCATCGGAGCAGAAGCCATGAAAGTACTTGTAGAAGAGGCACAGGGAAGCCACATCACGCCGGTGAGAGAGTGGTTGCAGCCGGTCTGCCAAGTCAGAAGCCATTAAAGAACGATTGTATAAACTGCAAGTATTAATAAATAAGCACTCCTCATTTTCCCCTCTCGCTTGTAACCATGCATTATAATAGATAGAATGGTTTTCAGCGTTAAAGTTGCCACTGTCTAATAATGTTTCATAAACTTCAAATTGATGTTAATTTTAATAATTTTGAAGCTTTCTTGAAGATTTCAATTTAGCGTTAATTGAAAGCTAAAAAATTAAATTTACTATTTCCAGTAAGAAAAATGTTCTGGTGTAGCTTATACAGAAATTATATTGATTGACATCTAATATTTTGAGATTTTTTAAAAAATCTATTTTTGGACCATTTTAGAGCAATCGCCACATTTGTAAACAAAAGTTAATTCTTGGTTTTAAAAATCTTGAAAAATAAAATATTGCATCACTGACATGCTATTTTAGGAAAATTAACAAATTTGAAGTTACATTATTCTGATTTGAAACGATATTATTTGCTTACTGCCTGAAATATAGTATAAAAGCGTTTCTTCATTTTTCCGATTAGTGCAAATAGACGGGTTAAAGATGCTAAGTGTGGTTGACCAGAATTGATATATATTTATAGAACTAAGTGAACGTTTCGTTTTCGGTTTTTAACTCTATAGTATAATTAAAAATTTAACAATATTTTAAGCAATGATTTAATATTTTATAGAATTTTAGTTTGTTTATCTGTATAGTCTTACTGTTGAAGATGCTTACGAAAAATTAAAAATTATAATAATATAAAATTTTCTTTTGAATTAATTTTAAAATTAATAACCGAGAGAATAAAATTAGATAACATGACAGAGATAACTCAATAATTTATGAAATGTTATGACATTTATTAATTTATATTTTCTATATCTATTTTTTCTTGTAAGGAGTACAAGCCTTGAAACACGTGACCTTTTATTGATATGTCAATTATGGCCTACCATAAAAAAATGAAAAAAACCCAGATAACTGCACGCAAAAAATGTTTTAATTATTTTAAAAATCTTTGTACGTTAAGATTTGTATGAAACTTTTCAATTTTTGATTAGTAAATATAGTCTTCAATTATTAACTTAATAATCTAATGGGCATAACGATTGGGAAAAATTAATTTTATAAGATTTTCGAAACTTTATAAATTAATATACTTAAAAACTATAAATGAAAACGACTGTTGTAAAAATTCATTATTCATCGAAAAATATCTTTTCTCTTCAGACTCTGATATCCTTAATATACATTGTTTATAAAAGCAATTAAAGGTGTGGAAGGTGTTAAGCATATACCCGGTTTTCAAGAACGTGAGCATACGATCTTCCCCCTCCCAGTACTGACCCATTTGAGGCCATAATCAATATGAAGGTTATCGAGTACCTAGAGAAGAGCAACCTTCTCAGCTACGAGCAGTATTGGTTTCGAGCGTCCCGATACACTGCCGACATCCAAATTACCATTACTCACAGAATAAGTGAGGCTATTGTTGACAAACACACCTCGAGGACCACAGAATTAGACATCTCAAAGGCCTTCGACAAGGTGTGGCACAAAGTTTTACTACACACGCCCTCTGGCTATAGAATCACTGGAAAGATAATAAAATACTTCCTAACCGATAAGTTCTTGCAAGGTAGCCATTTAATAGCCACCCCCCCCCCCACTCGAGCCTTAGGGGTCAACGAAAGCGTCTCCCAGGGATCACTCAGTCAGTTAAATGGCATGCATAATACACACTTGTGCGATCACGTCCCGAAAGAGACATGACTGACTGGGCAGATTATCCCGCAGTAGGTTGCTATTACTTTCTGAAGTTGGCAGCCAAAGCTATAGAATCCAATCTGTTCTGTTATTTAACCCATAACGGGAGGAAAAAGACGGATTAATACCTTTTCCAAGGGTATTTGTGCGTAAGTAAATGCAAGATATTTAACTGGAATTCGAACTCGGTTTCCCGATTTCTCGTTCCGAGCCGATATCCACTGCAACACAACGCACAGAGATCAATACTCGGACTAAACCACTTTTTGATCTACATAAATGATCTGCCTAAGAATATTTGTAAACGTCTATGTTAATGATGCGATTATATATACGGACGCACCTTTTGATGGTCATAGACTGGTGACCGATCTCTCTCCCAATCTTGCATAAACAACCCAATAGGGTTAAAAAAAAAAAACTGGCTGGTTACATTCAAATCCTCGAAGACCAAGCTAGTTACTTTTTATAATCGCCGACCTGGCCCCGAACTACCATCAATCAGGATGAACGGATGTCCTGTCGAGGAATCACCATGCCTTGAAAGACTATTGGGACTCAAACTGACACCCGACCTAAGGAGGACCTCGTACATATGATCGATTGCTAAGGATAAAATGGAAGGTTACCTGTACTACACAGTACGGACTTAAATCCTCTTGCTATCCTTTACTTTTACAAGAGCCGAATCAAGCCAAAAATGAAGTGCTGTTTTCATATTCGGGCGGGAGCTGAGCAGACTTCAATCTCCAGCCTTGATAGAGTCCAAAAGCGTCTGCTAATTATTCTCTACTCTCTAACCTTTCTCTCATAGACGAGATCTTGCAAGGGTCTTGCTGCTCAACAGCTACTTTCACAGTAGGTGCTCGAAAGAGCTACATTCCCTGGTCTCCTCAAGTCAAACTTTCACGCCAAGAACACACCGTGCAACTTACATAGTAGCAAACCGTTTACATTCCCTCCATATTCTGTCAGGCAAGTTGCATTCTAGAAGCTTCTTTCCGCGAACTACTGGTTTGTGGAACCGACTCCCAACAGGATGGTTCCCCGATCATTACAATATTAACCTGTTCTAGGCTCCGATTAACCGTTATCTTCCACTCATACACTCAAATGGCATCCTAATGTAACTCTCTACCTTGAGTGGCCCCCGGGCCTTGTAAAGAGTGAACATTATTGTGAAAAAATTGCAAAAAATACATTCTCATTCTTTTGGTGTCACGAATTGCGATAATTGAGTAATGTGAGAGCAGCAGCAGCAGCAGCTGCAAAACTCGACCGAATGTTTCAGGTTCTGATGCTTGTAATTGATATAATTTTGACATACAAAGTGATAGAATAGATTTAATGTTCCTCTGATCGTTTCATTCTCTTTCTTGCCACAACCCGCGCATCACCTTCAACATAAATCACAGCCCGAATCCCTTGTCTAAATCACAGGTTAAAAGCTTTGAACAATTTTGAAGGGCCTGATTCTAAATATCGCGTGTAGATCAAAGCGAAAGAATAAAAGCAATCTTTTTTATTTATATCTTTCATTTCTAAACGGTGCAGAGTAGTGGGCTTTCTTTTTAGACGTTTACCTTGTAAGTAAAATAAGAAAATAGTATTTATCAAAACATGTAATTGGTGTTCCTCACCCACTGTATTAATGTATTTCTTAACATTTTTTATTGGATATCTTGCAGTATGTTTTAATAGTTTCGTGACAGACACTGTCTTTCTTTGTATCTTGATGACCTTGTTGAAAAGATCTATATTTATAGTTCTATGCCAGTTGTCTTTCCTTTCGTCCGTCTTCCCCGTAGAAACAAATGCTGTTTATATTTTAAAAGCGACGTAATCACAGATGCCGTCGTTGAGCGAACGCGTCTATTAATTCGACAAGAGTAGACGTCTGGGTTTTGGCATACCTTATTGCATTTCTTTGTGTTTTGAGCGATGGATGTTGAAATATTGTTCGTCTATTTTTACCTATATTTATTAATTTACAAACTTTTATCTATTGATGCACTGGATAATATATTTATACATCAGCCTTCTATGGCTCGCGTTTTTCCAAATCGATATTTGTTAAGGTTCAGGCCCAGATAAAGGTTAAGACATTAAGTATACTTATTTTAAATACGAGAAATCTACCTTCACTTGGAATTTCAGTACGAAGGAATGTTTCTATCCTCCCTTTGGCTTTGTGTTAGACCCTGATAAGTAAATATTTATATATCGTCCTATTGCGTGTTCGACTTCTTGGGAAGGTGATCTCATGATGTCATTGACTTGGGGATACGTTCCAGTGTAAAGCACATTTAGAAAGTGCCTGAAAGCTTAGTGAGAAAAATAGCTTGACTGAACCTTTTAGAAACCGTCACTGATTGTGTTAGCACGAAGTCATAAGTCAATGTGACCAAGTGATTGCGCGTACTGATTTTGTTCAAACTGCTGATCACACCTAATTATGCGTTCTCTCGCAGAAACTGTAATTAAGATCTGCTCAGCATATCTGTATGAACTACCGATGATCTCTCAAGGTGTTAAATGTGCCTGAACAGGCGTCTTCAATATGTATTAAACGGTCACTATCTATCTATCTATCTATCTATCTATCTATCTATCTATCTATCTATCTATCTATCTATCTATCTACTCATTCAGTTCTATCTATCTATCTATCTATCTATCTATCTATCTATCTATCTATCTATCTATCTCACTCATTCAGTTCATATCTATCTATCTATCTATCTATCTATCTATCTATCATCTATCTATCTCACTCATTCAGTTCATATCTATCTATCTATCTATCTATCTATCTATCTATCTATCTATCTATCTATCTACTCATTCAGTTCATATCTATCTATCTATCTATCTATCTATCTATCTATCTATCTCACTCATTCAGTTCATATCTATCTATCTATCTATCTATCTATCTATCTATCTATCTATCTATCTATCTCACTCATTCATTCATATCTATCTATCTATCTATCTATCTATCTATCTATCTATCTATCTATCTCACTCATTCAGTTCATATCTATGTATCTATTTATCTATCTATCTCACTCATTCAGTTCATATCTATCTATCTATCTATCTATCTATCTATCTATCTATCTATCTATCTTATTTACATTGTTTGAACTGACAGTTTTCCTCAGCTTTACGTTGAAATTTCATCGATATACGCTGAAATTTCAAGCTGAACCCTCCATTTACTCCACGGGAGAAGATTATTCTAGTTGCACTTGCCATGCCCTTTTCTGAATGTTTTATTTTCAGTTAATTATTTTTAGTAACTCATCTCTCCAATTTTTTTGTTCTCCAGCTATTGAACCCAAAATACTTTGGGTTTAGTCTCTTTTAGATCCTTGCACCCAACGCTTTTACTCACTGGTTGATGATCTCCTGGAGCATACAATGGCCGAAACGTCGTGAATATGGCAATAAAGATGAATATTAATGTGCATTCGATTTATTAAACGAACGTTGGAATAATTTATTGTGTTCTGATTTCAAGGAGACACGCCGCATTTATCGATCCAGCATAAAAGTAAAAATATCAGAATTTCTTTCTTCTTTTACTCCATATCTCATTCTCTGATGAAGCTTAAATAAAAGTGAAACTGTCGGATTCCGATATATATATATATATATATATATATATATATATATATCTTTATATATATATATATATATATATATATATATATATATATATATATATATATATATATATAAAGATTTGTACCCACAGAAACAACATATAGCCTTAAAAAGAGTAGACGTCATTTTGTTTTCCCAAACCCGAGGAACCTTTTAGCCAACACTTGTCAAGGGTTTCGTTGGCACAAAATTACAAAGGGGTAAAGAAGAGGACAAGACCAAAAAGGGAATACTTGCAATACTGGGAGAAGATGGAATTTTTAAACGAATTCCATCTTCTCCCAGTATTGCAAGTATTCCCTTTTTGGTCTTGTCCTCTTCTTTACCCCTTTGTAATTTTGTGCCAACGAAACCCTTGACAAGTGTTGGCTAAAAGGTTCCTCGGGTTTGGGAAAACAAAATGACGTCTACTCTTTTTAAGGATATATATATATATATATATATACTACTGGCCATAAAAAAATGTATTTCATAATATTTTTAGTATTTATTGCCAAGTGGATAATTCTAAATGAAAATAGACTGGTTCTTTTGTTATTATTTTGCAAAATTTTACAACGCAGCCAGGAAGCCTTTACTTCGGTCAGCCAATAAGAAGAAGAGATTAGCATGGGGAAGAGATCACAAAACTGGACATCAGAACAGTTCATTTGGTGCACAAGTTATTGTGCAGTATTAACAAAAGAACCATTTTATTTTTATTTAGAATTATCCATTTGGCAATAAATACTAAAAATAATATGAAATACATCATTCTACACTATACATAAAGTAATATTTACAGTGTTTGGAATCTGTTATTTTCTTGAAACTTTGAAGGAACGTGTTGTCTCTCCTTTCTTTTTCACTCCATATCTCATTCTCTGATGTAGCTTTATTAAAAAAGGGAAACATGTTAGATTGATAAACGTCTTTTATTTGTTATTTATCTCATCATTGGGCTACAGAGTGCGTCGATGACCAATCAAAGCTGAATAGTGTCTTTTCTTGGTCATCGACGTATTCTGTGGCTGAGAGGTCAAAGCAAGTCAGATCTAATAACGGTTTCCCCGTGGCGATCGCAGGTTCGAAGCCTGCCGGGATGCGTATATTTTTCTCTGATAAGATTTTTCGAATATTCAGGCCAATAGAAGCAAATATATATAGTTTAATAAATAAGCGGACCGTCCACTCAAATATGAGTATCCTCTAAAAATAATGTTTAAGTAATAAAAAATTGTCGGATTATCAAATAAAATATATTTCTTTTCTTCGCAAGTATATATATATATATATATATATATATAGACATTTATCAATTTAAAATGTTCTATTTTATTAAAGCTTCATCAGCGAATGATATAAGAAGATAAAAAAGAAGAAATTCTCGTATTTTTACTTTCGAGATGTTTGATTTTCATTGGTCAGTCATGTTTCACGTGCATTCGTCTCTTTTCAACCAACGTTAATGCAGTTTATGGCGTCCCGAATTCAAGGAGAGACGACGCGTCTATTCGAAGTGGTAAGAAATTTACCAATTCCAAGCCTAACTGAAGAACCCGAATTGTTGCTTTATGCATGAAAGTATATAGAAATTCTAGTTTCAGATGATAATGTACATTCGTAAGTGTGTATGTGTGTGTGTGTGTGTGTGTGTGTGTGTGTGTGTGTGTGTGGCAGACATTACGTTTGTTGGTTTTACACATGTTGATTTGGAAACGTTTTTACGTACATACGTTATATTTTTAAGAATAGATTCAGCAAAGTTTTGCGACGTAAATGTTTCTGACACGTGTTGTTATTCGTAAGCTATCAAAGTATGACTGGCCTCTCGTATCCGAGGATGCCTGTCTGCCAGGACAACTAGCAAATCCCTGTTTCAGACGTCTGCTCAGGCACATTTGTTATTGTTCAACATCTATGTTTTACACTGCCGTGGAGACTTTAGTTTGAGTTTATTGGAGAGCGCGCAGTATCTGGCGCTATCAACAGTCTGAACAAGTCCACTACGCTCAAACCCTCTATCACGATGACTTGCGATTTCGTTCTATCTCAACCATCGACAGTTTCCAAAATAGTTCCGTCTATCCAGTTTTACTCATAAGGCTTGGGTCAACCCGTGCTTTGGTTTTTTTCAAGCACTTTAGAATATCGATAACATCCGGGTCTTATGGTCAGAAAGCAAAATCTCTAACCGCTCGGTCACGAGCCCATAAAAGCTCAGGAAGTAGTTTCTCCGTAAAGAATTATGCTTTTTTTTGTTGTTGCGGGGGTGGCACATTAGTAAATTTATAGCCAGGTTTGTTTTTGTGTATTACGAGAGAGTTTGAATGGTTGTTTGAACTTTT
>JBBBDQ010001461.1:1685000-1687500 GCA_037127315.1 Ascarosepion bandense | reverse complement strand
AATTTTGTCATATTTTACAAATTATATAGCTCCATCAGAATCAATAACAAAATAAGCTAAGTTTATAAAGATTTTGTACTTGTTACTAATTCAATCATTCTGTCAAATTTTATCGATATTTTCAGCACACTCACACACGTATATATATATATATATATATATATATATATATATATATATATATATATATATTAACAAATATCACACCCTGATTGAGCACTCTGGAAAAATGGTAGACTTTAGAAAACGGTAGCTACTCTGGCATCTATGCATCGTTCATTCAGCAATGAATTAAAACACTTTCAGCTATTGGGCGTGTATAAAGATAATATACACGCTAAAAAATCTGCCTCCTTCTACCGAGCGCCCGTAGATCAGAGGTAGAATCGCCAAATGACGCCAGTTCGGTAGGGTTTCAATCCTGGGTAAAAGGCAATCGGCTGTCTAACCGTATTGATGAACGAAACAGATCTGTCTGCGGATGACTATATATATATATATATATATATATATATAACAGATTTCTGATTATTATTTTGGATGATACATATTTCACCGCTTTGGTGTTCTTAGCACGGCTCTTTTGGATCTGAAGGGCCGTGCTAAGAACACCAAAGCGGTGAAATATGTATCATCCAAAATAATAATCAGAAATCCATTATAAAATATTACCCTGTTAAATAAATGAATTTAACATTGAGTTCTCTCGAGTTCGTCTCTTTTGGAATTTACCCGGATTACATACCAAGTGTACTACACTATATATATATATATATATATATATATATAGACACACGAAAAATCTAAAGTGAGCCAAAACCTACCGCGGTTTCACACTACCGATCGTCAGGGTAAAGCCTTTTCCCTGACGATCCGTAGTGTGAAACCGCGGTAGGTTTTGACTCACTTTAGATTTTTCGTGTGTTTTTGCTCTACTATTGTATTTTAGTACTTTCGTATTGAGCACTTTTTCTTGTGTTTGGTTCCGTTTGGGTTTTTTTTTCTTTACTGCGGAATCTTGAATGTTTGTTCTTGTTCCGCTGGTTTCTTTTTTTCTCCCCATTTATCCGACGACTTAGTAGGCCGGAATGTAACGGTTTTAGGTTCTGTTTGTTAATAGTTTTTTCGAAAGTTTATATTGGCATAAATTTACGGAGTGCATTCTTACAGAGTCTAAGTAGTTATTATTATCATTATCTCTCTCTCTCTCTCTCTCTATATATATATATATATTAACAAATATAGATATTACCCTACGTCTACAGCACGACTCGTAGTTTCCTACCCTATGTAATCATCAGGTGCATGTTATAAACAGAACGTTTCTAGATTTGAATAAATATAAATATATTGAAGATCCTTCTTTGAATTTTCTGTGAGAACATTGGGGTGAATAGAAGGAGCATCCGACCAGCTACGGCCAAAGTATTTGATGCACGGTCGAATTGTAGATTTATAAATGTGCAAGATACATTCTGACAAGAAAAACTTTCTGGCTCAATACAGTGACCCAAAGTTTTTTAGCAGTCTATGCGGCTATAGATTCAAAGTAGTCGTTCCACTTCAGGTCGGTTGAGAGAGTGAAGCCAAAGATGCGCAGTGTGTTATTCTCTAGGAGATTAGCGTCATTCATTCTAATGGTAGGTAGGAAAGGTTCTCTATGGTAGCTAAAGTGTTAGGAAGAAAGATTTGAAATCGCCACCTATATAAAAAATTCATAAGGCATTATCATCTTTTCAATAATTAAATCAAATCGCATATCATCAAACAATACAGCAACAAAATAGCAGCAAAGTCCCACAAATTCTTATTATTAACAAAAAAAATTATACTATTGTTGTAGAGCAGCTGACACCCTTTTAGCGCTCTTAAAGATGGAATGGTCCGTGGACCGAAATAGCTATATGAATAACATTAATAGCAGTCAGGAATTCGGAGTATCATTGAGATAAACTTCGTACGTCAGTCGTTCATTTTGTCGTGTCGGACTCCCTGCCTTAAGGTGGAGAGCAACCCAGACGAGGCTCCAGCAAAGTATAGAGTCTCGTCTGGAAAAAAAGCAAACAAGATTTTTTGTTCTAGCTTACGAGCCAATTGACCTTGTGCCACATCTACCTCCGGTTTCTGGCAAGTGGAGAGGCCGTAAATAATTTGGAGTGTCATTAACGGTCTGAGTGGATCAATTGCGTGTATCAGTCGTTCACTTTGCCGAACACTCTTTTATTATATTTTATTTAAATTCTATTTTAATTTCAAATTTTAAATTTAAATTTTTAATTTTTATTCACATGTAATCGTAGAATATTTAAATTTTTAATCTTGTTATTGAGAAAGCAGTAACATAACTTTCTAAGATGAAATTTTAATTTAAGTTCATCGGGTGAACTTAAATTAAAATTTATTAAACCATCAGTTTAAAATATGCACCTGATGATTGCATAACGCAGGAAACGTGCCATAGACGTAAGATTATATATATATATATATATATATATATATA
>JBBBDQ010001461.1:1650000-1680000 GCA_037127315.1 Ascarosepion bandense | reverse complement strand
GCCAATCTCTTTCATCGAAAAGATTGGCAGAACACAACATTCTCTCCTCCGATGTTCTTCCATTTGATATTAGGCTGTGTTAAGCTTAAATGATATGCCTTGTACCAGAAGTAGTTGCGTACTCTTCATTGATACCATATTTTGAGTTCAAGTTTCAGTAAACGTCAAGATTCGGAATGCTGATTTTCCAGGCAGGACAGCCTTCGAGGTATAGAATATTTTGGTGACATAATCCTCTTATTCCGCTAGGATCCTGGTTATAGGCAAATTGTGGACTCCCAAAATGGGGTCAAAACATGAAAATAACAAAATATATGTGTAAAAATTACCAGCAATACGTTTTATAGTAAGAAAAAACGAAAACAAAAACCAAATACATTATTGGAAAAAAAATTACCAAGGCTCACATGAAAATAAGTGCTATGCACTTGGATGATCATGTCTCTTTCGATGCATGACTTGAAGATTTTCCCATATTATTTTCTTGCGTTAAACTGGTTGCCAACGCTTGGGCGATCATATCACTGGAATTATTTCCTGCAGTATTTTCTTACGGTAGACTGGTTGCCAACCAAGACTATAAAACCCAATCTGCCCTACTATTCAACCCATAGCTGGAGGAAGAAGAGATTATCGTTCTCAAATGAATGCAACAAGAATTCGAACTCGGCTCTCCGACTTCTTGTTCCGAGCCGATATTCACTGCACCCCAACGCACATCCGGAGTTCAAATGTTTTTAAAGAAACAAACCAAAATCAAACCATTCAGCCATGAAATGATCTAAGTGTTTTATAGACATCCAAAGAATTTAATCGATTTCTATTAAGATAAGATTGTCGGTTTGAAATAAGTGATAATAGGAAGGTGCAAGGTCAGGTGAGTATCCGAACCAAGTTGTACTACTTTCTTCAGTCTCTGCGAAGAAACGTAAAGTCTTGCGTTGTCCTGTTGGAAGACGACACTTCCGATTGGCCAATTCCGGAGACTTTTCATTGATTATTAGCTTTAATCGGTCTAGCGGGTAGTAGTACTTATCTGGTAAAAGTGTGATTTTTCGTAATGTGCATGCAATAAATTATGCCCTTTCAATCCTAACAGATATACTGATTAGTTTTTTTGTGGGGTGCTGCTTAGCTTTTTGTTTTCTCAGTAGCTTTGCTTGCTCCACATTGTTGTAAACAATCCATTTTTCAACGTGTGATAGTTCTTTAAAATAGCTGCTTACTGTTGTGCTTGAGCAGAGAATCGTAAATGCGGTTTATTCATTTTTTTCTGTTAAGTCGCGAGGAAAAAACACCGAGATTCACGCATCGAAATGATTACAAATAGAATTACAACGCTCATATGAGATACGTGGAGTATCTCTACGATGTCCCGTGCTGTTTGATTTGGATTATTTTAACTAGTAATTTGATTTATATTCAGCAACCGCACTTCTGCCAAAATGTCCCCGACTTTCCAGAACCTAGCGAACCACGTACGAACATTACTCTCAAGCTATGGCACCATCTCCTTAAATGTAATTTATATGCTTACAGTTCGTTAAAGAAAATCAACGGATGAAAATGCATCTCATTTTCCTTCATGCCCACTTTTAACGTATAGACATGTTAAATTCACAACCCACATACAACTCGCATAGAAATATACTTTGTAATGTCAGCTTTGAGAATATATTGCCCATAAATTCGTTCATTTTTTTATTTATTTTAATACATATTATTTATTAATAGTTCTGATCACAACACATTTCTCTTGGTACCTGATTACAGTCCACTGACTGTTCAATGCTCTGACAACAGAAATGATTAGGTTTTCATTCGAAAAAAGGTAAATTTTTAACCTCCACAACGTAGTTGAACAAAACACCCCTCAAATTGCTAGAAAGCAACAGAAAAGGTAACAGTTTGAAGTGATTAAATAGGATGAATATAGTGGGTTTAGTAGAAATTCTAAATTCTCTTTAATTGCATGTTTCGTTATGGTAACGGCGTAGGAGCGAGCGCTGTCATATTCAATAATCACACTGTAACATGTAGGGTGGTCGGTTATGTTTATCAAATTGGCCTTGTGCCAAACACAACCGAAGACCTCACAATAAAATATCAGAAGGTTGAAGGTTGGATGTTGGAATATGGAAGAATAAAATATTTCGTTTTGTATGTTAAAGTAAAATTTTATTAACTAAACAGAATAACAAATTTGTAAGATGAAAATGTTAAAAGAGGAAAATGTACGTAGTTAAATGTTCCAGAGAAATAGTAGTAAAGTAGCAAAATGTGTTTATGCAAGAAGTTTAACAGGTTACTAATAAAGTCTGTGCTCCTTCTTTCCTTTTTATGGCCGGTGAGAAAGTGAAAAGAAGTTGAAGCAATAAAGGAAATTGTACTTATCGGACTTTAGTTTTTAGGAGTCAGTTGAAGTATCTTATTGTTGTTTCTTTGACGGCGTGTGAGTGAAGACGAAGAAAGGAAAATTGGAAAGAGATGAAGAATGAATGTATGTCGACGAGACATGAAAGGGCTGGCATCTTGAAATTTCTTCCTTACATTGCGATGAGATCCTTATCGGATTACTACACCCATCGAACTGATTTTTGCTGGTCAAGAGACGTGGTTAAATAGTGAAATTTAGTCACGTGATTGGATTGAACGGCATACCAATTTTTTTAGTGGTTAAGAAAAATTCACCGGGGTCATAGATCAATTTGCTATTTTCTATCCAATCAGAATTCAGAATCTTAATTTTCATACCGACTTGTGAAACTTGCCTCGGTTTGGGTTTTTCCAAAATGTTTTTAGTCATTCTGATCCATTTTTGTGAGTGTGCAACTTTACGTTTTGCGTTTCACCTAATTGTTGGATTTGTATCCTATAATCACCGGTCAGCTATGTTCAGCTGAATTATATCTTTGAGTTTGTTCATTTGTCCAAACTGATCGTTTGTTTGTTTGTTTGTTTTGAAACCTTTCATATCCCAAAACAGTACAAATGTCACGTACCGCTTTAACAGCTTTGTGATTTTGATTAGACGTACAGGTATGTCGAACATGCTTATTTATTGTCTACTTGCCATTTCATCTCAAAGAGGAAGAAGGTTGGAATTTGAAAATAAATTCCAATAACGTTAAACCACAGTTTCACAGGATGACTAGATCTACTAAGAATTGTAAAAGATTATTCTTTGAAATCATTCGCAGAAAATTAGCAAAAAATAAAACGAATATATGGGAAAGTCTAAGATAGAGTTCTTCCTCCTAAAATGCATACAAACTTCAAAAGGAAAGTAAAAACTTGTATAAATATTGTAATACCAAATTTATTCAGACTTCACGTAATTAATGCAAGTTGCCTTTAGACTCTACAATCAAAAAGATGCTCAAAATGGTGGCCTTTAACTTTCAGACATTTATTAGTTCGACTAACTACTGCTTGAGCAACGTTAGACAAAGTATCCAGTAGGATTGTTATAAATGTATTTTCAATTTCTTGTTTAAGGGTCGTCATTATAGTCAGCATTCTGTAATACACGTAATCTCTTAAAACTTGTTGGTGCTACAACCATGAGGGTAATGCTATCTGTTGAGAAAATATCGTACTACAGTAAACAGTGGTATCACAATTTGGTCAAGCTACGAAAGACTAGTTTTTCCTTTTCTGAAGTGTGTATACATTTTTCTGGTGGACTCTGTATATATCGTAAATTTCAGTTTGAAAAACGTCATTGTAAGTTAATACTTCCATTGGTAAAGTGAAATATTTTTGTTTTCAACTTACTTGAGAATTTATTAAGAATGTTGACAGCAAGGTTTACCATTTTTTTTAAAATGATCGGAATTTTTTCTTAATAAAGGAATTAAACTTATTTTGAGAATCTTTCTGTGAATGACCTTCGCTTCGTATCTCAAAAGCGTTTTTTCTTTTTTTTAATCATTTCACCCCAAGCAAGGCATTTCACTGCCACTATAGCGCAGGGGGTTACATAGAGCGATTGGATATAGGAAATGTCAGAAGGAGGGTGATAGGCGAGTAAGGAGGCACATAGGAAGAGTGTTTGAGAGAATGGGTGCGAGTTAGTGTGTTAGGAGGTGTCTATTGACCTTATATTTAAACTCCTGGAGGTTGTAGCCGTCGGGGAAACAAGTATGCGGAAGGGAATTCCACAGGCGGGAAGTACGAGAAAAGAAGCTGTTGGAGTAGAAATTGCGGTTACATTTTATCGGTTTCACTGTAAAAGTGTGGGACCTAGTTGCTAATCTAGTATCTCGTGCAAATTCGTACCTAGGGGGCACCAGTGATCTAAGTTCATCGGAGCAGAAGCCGTGAAAGTATTTATAGAAGAGGCACAGGGAAGCCACGTCACGCCGGTGAGAGAGTGACTGCAGGCGGTCAGCTAAGTCGGTGTCGATCACGTTACAGATTCTCCGTTGTATTTTGTCAATAACCCCGAGGAGAATAGCAGCGGCACCTGACCAGATGTGGCAGCAGTATTCAGTACATGGGCGGATGGTAGATTTATATATGTGCAGGATAGATTCAGACGGGAAAAACTTCCGGTTGGGAGATTAAACAAAAAAATACTGTTTTAAAAAATGTGCATGTGTTTTAAAAAATTAATTATTTAGAATGCAACATTTCAAAATATGTAGCGACCGATTGATTTGGTCGAAGGTAACATCTAAGAGATTTACGACATTAACGTTAGTGATAGTGATAATATTAAGATCGTGGACTTTGGAAAATTTGATTAGATTTTTTCTGAGTTTGTCCGTTTTTTGTGATCTTGTTTACGGATGATTATCAATCAGTTGTTTCGGTAAAGTCCGGGATTACATAAATCGAAGATGTGCCTAAGATTCCAGAGCAAAAAATGTCCGACTAGCAAAATGATACGCAAATTTTATGCAGAAATCAGGGTTGTTTTTTCTTTAGTTCAGAGGTATTCATCGTAAATTTCATCGTAAAATCGTTAATTTCTTAGATGTTACCTTCGACCTGAGCAATGATCTGTAAAAACCGTACACTCAGGACTTATATAACCATAAATACATCAATATAAAATCAAATCACCTCCAATAACCTACACAAATCCATCCAATTTCGTTTAAATACCAATTCTAGCAATAAGGAAATTTTGACGATTCTAAAAATAAAAATATATTAATGCTTTAGAAAAAAGTAAACCCAACACGAGTTTAGATTACTCTGTTAAAAACAAGGTCGGCAGAAATATGCAGATATCACGTAAAAGTAACTTACTTTGTTTAACCCACCCTTCAGCCGAAATGTCCAAACAAACATTAGTAAATTCTTCCTAAATTTAATTCACAAACATTACTACCATTCAACCACACTAAAAAAATCTTCAACAAAAACAATATTAAAGTCAGTTATAGTTGCATTAAGAACATAGATAAATATATTTCACTACATAAATACTGGACCTGGGTATGACCGTAAACTGCATCCGGCAGCAAGGCCTCAGATTGAGAGGTTGTGAGAAGCATGGAACCAACTCTTAGTTGCTGCTGTTCCCAGGTCCACCCTGACCTGGGGTTGTAGTACCTGTTAGGGTCCCAGCTATGGGCAAATAGTTAACCCCCAAACTGGGATCAAAACACTATGAAACTATAAAAATAGACTTTCATAGAAAAATATACATTTTTTAATAAAAATTATTGCCTACAATACAGTTTTGAAGAAAAAGTATTGCCATAACACATAGTTGAAGGAAAAAACATTATTACCAGCAATACATTTTTGAATACAAAACTAGAAGACATTTTCGGTTTCTAAAATAAAAAATTAATCAAAATCTGACTAAATCAACCTTCTTACCATAACCGAACATTAAAAAAATACCTTAAAACCCTATCTTTTTGGCATTAAATAACCTACATAGGTTATTATGCCGTTAAACAAAACTCAAACTAAATACTATAATATAAAATAAATACTTCGCCCACCTGAATAATATAAGTCACCCTACTACAACAACAATGACCCTTCAAAAAATAATTGTAACTATCGAAAAAATAAAACTTGCCCATTGAATGTCCATTGTATGTCTGAAAGTATTGTTTATAGAGATCGAATTCATTAGAAAGATGATGATGTGCAATTTTACTTTGGAAGCACTTCTAACAGGCGGAAGATGAGATCTAAAATCACGTCTTTAAGCAGCAGTAAATACAGCATAAGCACTGCTTTACTCGTATATTATTGGAAATTAAAAAAACAGTAACAAGAACCTAATTATTACCTGGAATATCGTCGCTTGTCATCTTAAATTATATAAATAACCCTAATTTACTTAACAAAAAAGTGACTTAATGACCATATGTTGCACATAGAAAAATATTTATGTAAATTTTCAGACCCCGATTGATATAGATTCCTCTGTAGATTTGTCTTTTTCTTTCGATTTCTTCCTCACTCTCTTACTTCCCCTTTTCTTTCTTTCTTTCTTTCTTTCTTTCTTTCTTCAACCCCCGCAGATATCATTATTAGTAATTATGAAATACGCCCCTCTGACTTCTCCCTGCATTTTAATAATTTTTTATTTTAATTTTAATTAAAATTTTAAATTTTTATCAACATGTAATTTTCAAAGATTTGTATTTTTATTGGTTATCAAAAAAGCAGAAACCTAACTTTATAAGATTTAACTGCCATGAACATCTAGTGAACTTAAATTCGAATCTATGATGATTGCATAAGGCATGAAACTCCGAGTCGTGACTTAGACGTTTGACCATTGGGTTTACTCATGATAAATAAGGTTGGTGAATCCGTAGCCTATTCCCTCCTACCTACACCACCGACCCAATGTTCAAACCACCTGCCTTCCACTACCAAAAGAGAATTTATTACTACGGTTCTCCTCGGCTTAACCCTATAGTAACCAACATTCCTCACTCCTTCCTTTACTAACTCCTGCTTCCGGCATAAACATTTTTCTCCATTCTTTGGTTGACTGGGGTTGACAATGTATGTCTCGAACTAACATGTTAAAATAACAATACCCCTAAATGATATATATATAGTCATCCGCAGACAGATCTGTTTGCTCTATCACAGCTCATCAGTACGGTTAGGCAGCCGATTGCTTTTTACCCAGGATTGAAACATATATATATATATATATATATATATATATATATATATATATATATATTTTAAAAGAAGTTAACAAAAGTTACGTTTCGTGTCTTTACAGGCAAAATTTCAAATAATCAAGTTTGCTAACAAAAAAAGTGCTGTTAAACCAAAGAAGTGAATTAACAGTAACATGCTGACACAGTCTATTTTTTATCTTAAAATATATTTAAAAACATTTTTTATAAAAAAATCAATTACGTATTACAATTTTATAACCAATATTTTATTACTATACAACAGTCTAGCTTCTACGGATCATTACTTTATTTGTTTTATTCAACTTCAATATTGATAGGTTTTGCAATCTATTTAGTTTTATTAGCATCCGATATAAATATCCTATATAAATATTCCATATTTTTATTTTATTTATAGGCAACTTTAAGAAGCTTCCTGAATATATGAAAAAGAAAAACTTTAACAAATTTGGCTACATTCATGATACATTAGTTGTTGCCATATCCTCCACAGTCGTCAAAGATGACATGGCTAAGTGCCGGTTTGTCGAGTAATGTTAAAATAACTTTCCACCCTCTAAACTTATTCTCCTACTTAGCATAGATCTGACTTTTAATTGGTTTAGCAAGACATACCCACAAGTACATTTTTAATTCTGATCTTATCCACCCGCTTAACTGTTGGAAAAGTAACGAATTATTTTTAAATTTCCATAAAAATCATTTTTTTCACCAGTTACCAACCATTACCTAACGAAGTACAATTCATAGTATTGAAATATAAAAGCTTTTCTATAGCTGTGCAAAAAGTTTTTATTATAATCACGTAAAATGAATGTGCGTTGTGGTGCAGTTGATATCGGCTCGGAACGAGAAATCACGAAGCCGAGGTCGAATTCCAGTTGAATTCCTTGCATTCACTTACGCGCAAATACCCGTGAGAAAAATATTAATTCGTCTCTTCTCTCCAGTTATGGGTTAAATAACAAAACAGATTGGGTTCTATAGCCTTGGCTGACAATCAGTCTACCGCAGAAAGTAATAGCAACCTACTGTGGGATTGTCAGTCATGTCTCTTTCGAGACGTGATCGCCCAAACGTGTATCATGTATGGCACGTCCGATAGTAAAAATAAAATGATGTATTGATCTACATAGTACTGAGCGGTATTTTAAAAAGTAAATGATACGAACTGTGGGTTTTTACTCCATTTATTCTTACTCTTACATATTTTTATCTATCTATCTATCTATCTATCTATCTATCTATCTATCTATCTATCTATCTATCTATCTCATCCTGTTCATTATCTATCTATCTATCTATCTATCTATCTATCTATCTCATTCAGTTCATATCTATCTATCTATCTATCTATCTATCTATCTATCTATCTCATCCTGTTCATTATCTATCTATCTATCTATCTATCTATCTATCTATCTATCTATGTGTGTGTGTGTGTGTGTGTGTGTGTGTGTGTGTGTGTGTGTGTGTATGTGTGTGTGTGAATGCGTACGTGCGTACGTGCGTGTGGGCGTGTTTAATTTTTTGCTTGTTAATACTCCGTTAACATTTTTTTTTTGAATAACAATGATCTTTTAGATAACAAATCTTACGAGTTAACCCATAGCTGGAGTGGGAAGAAGATGAATTTCAGTTCGCCTCTGAAATGTCGTGTTCAAACACCGCTTATTGAAAAACGCTACGAGTTTCAGTTTGAGTTTAAGTTTTGTTTAACGGCATATCAACCTCTGTGGGTTATTTAATGACAAAAAAGGTGGGACTTTAAGGTATTTTTTAAAAATTTCTGTTATAGTGAGTAGGTCAGACTGAAATTTTTATTTTTTTAATTTTTATTTTAGAAAACAGAAAATTCCGTCTAGTTTTATATTCAAAAGTGTTTTGCCGAGAATAATTTTTTCCTTAAAAAATGTGTCATGGCAATATTTTTTTCTTCAAAAGTGTATTGTTGATAATAGTTTTTCTTCAAAAATGTATATTTATTTTATAAAAGTCTATTTTGATGTATATATTTCTATAAAAGTGCATTTTTATACTTTTATAGTGTTTTGACCTCGGTTTGGGGGTTAACTATTTGCCCCAAGCTGGGATCCTAACAGGTGCTACCACTCCGGATCAGAGTGGACCTGGGAACAACAGCAATTAAGAGGTGGTTCCCTGCTCCTCACAACCTCTCAATCAGAGGTCTTGCTGCCGGATGCAGTTTACCATCATGCCCAGGACCCGAAAAACGCTAGGAATGGTTGTTATGACGTAATAATTTATAAAGACTAGTAAATATAAAAGATTCTTAGCCAGGTACACTGACGCGTTGACGCTTTAATTTGTACCTTGAAAAAGGTACAAATTAAAGCGTCAGATTTACACATTTAAAGTATATCAGAGATCTTAGTGGCGAGAACGAGTTCAAATTCCGTGCACGTTGAAGAATGTAAAGTTTAATGGAAACGAAACTTTTGGAAATTTTGCAATAATTTTTCCTTTCTTTTTTTTCTGATTATTTTGACAAATTCCCGAGCTGGGAAAAAAATAGAAGAATCAAAACGAAAATAAGATAATCTTGAAAGAAACGACGACGACAGAAGAGTTTTAAAACCCAATTCATGCTTTCACTTTCTTTTGTTCAGACATGTTCGTTGTACTCACGAACTGATTTGACATATCAGGAATCATAACATTTTTTTGCATCATCATTCCTTATCATTTTTGTTGTTGTTGTTGCTTTCACGAGTCTCTGTATCATCTCCGACTGACATCTCTTTTTCTCTTTCACTCTTCCTATGCTACCTCTAGAGGTCTACATCCTTCTCACTCACTCTTTTCCTGTCTAGATGTCTCTCACTCTTCCTCTCTCTTTCTCGTTCTAGATATTTCTCTACACCTCTTCTATCGACTTTCATACTCACTCACATTACACACTCTATTACTCCCTCTCTTTTTTTCCTGTCTAGATATCTCTCACTCTTCCTTCTCTCTTTCTCGTTCTAGATATTTCTCTACACCTCTTCTATCGACTTTCATACTCACTCACATTACACACTCTATTACTCCCTCTCTTTCTTTTCCTGTCTAGATGTCTCTCACTCTTCCTCTCTCTTTCTCGTTCTAGATATTTCTCTACACCTCTTCTATCGACTTTCATACTCACTCACATTACACACTCTATTACTCCCTCTCTTTTTTTTCCTGTCTAGATGTCTCTCACTCTTCCTCTCTCTTTCTCGTTCTAGATATTTCTCTAGACCTCTTCTATCGACTTTCATACTCACTCACATTACACACTCTATTACTCCCTCTCTTTCTTTTCCTGTCTAGATGTCTCTCACTCTTACTCTCTCTCTTTCTTGTTCGAGATCTTTCTCTACATTTTTCCTATTGACTTTCATACTCTATAACTTTCCAACTCTCCCGCTCACTCTCTCACTCTATTTCTACTTTAATATATTCTTCTTCATGTGCCGTGTCCCTTCAGGACGTAGGTGATCACAGAGTTCCACTTGACTTTGTTTCATGTCGCTCTCAATATTTTTTCTTGCTATCTCTTCCAAACCCCGTTCTGACATCCATTTGCTCAGACTTCACGCTGTTTTTTCCTCTATCCGACCTGTGAGTATTAAATTCTCCATGCCCGCCTTCCTCATTATGTGTCCCAGGAACCTTATCTGTCTCTTCCTGATGTTAACTATGAGTTTTCTTCTCGTTTGCATCCCTTCCTAAATTTCATCGTTGCACACGTGCTCCGTCCATGGTATCCTCAGCATCTTTTTGTAAAACCACATTTCTGTTGTCTCAAGCCTCTCCTTTATCCTTGATGAGATTGTCTAACATTTACTTCCATACAGAAGAACATATATCACATAGCAATCCAGCAATCTTTTCTTTGTTTCTAATGGGATTTTCCTGTGTTTCAGTACACTGCTTAGCTTCTGAAATGCTTCTTTGGCAGCCAATGCGTCTTTGGATTTTCATGTCACACTTTCCATCCTCTGTCAAAACACTTCCCAGTATCTGAATATTTTTATTTGTTTTATTTTAGTTTCTCCGACTTCTAGTTGGCATATTGGGTTCCTCTTTTTGCTGATGACCATACATTCAGTTTTCTTGAAGTTTATGATCAGTCATTTCTTTTCTCTTTCTTTTGATACCTCCTGTAGAAGGTCTTGCATTTTCTTCTCCGTGCCTGCTATCGGCACGGTGCCATCCACGTACCTTATATTGTGGAGATTGTGGCCGCTAATGACGAATCCCAGTAAGGCTTTTATTTCTCTCATAAATGTTTTCCGCCTTTCCTCTATCATTTGCTTTTACGCTAAATCTCTAGAAATCACCATTCTCTCTTTTTCTAGTCTCTAACTCTATAGCTGACTGTCTCTCCTCTTCATAATTGTCTCTCTCTCTCTTTCTCTCTCTCTCTCTCTCCCCAGCTCATCTCTCGCCAGCTCATCTCTCGCACTTACCCTACTACACATTGTTCATCCTAGCCCGTTACTCAATCTCTCTTTTCCCATCTCTCTCACTTTTTGCAAATTCTCTATCTAAACCTAACACACACACACACACACACACACACACACACACACACACACACACACACACACACACACACACACATTTATATATATCAATAAATATTCATGTTACTTGTTATATTATATATACATGTCTTAAGCACGATTCGGAGTTTGATGCACTACAAAATCATCACGTGCATATTATTAATTATATAAATTACACCTATATATATATATATATATATATATATATATATATATATATATATGCGTGACTCTTCAGAAATGAATTGGGTTCTTTCGGTGACTGGCGTGTGTATACACTGCTTATACGCAACGCGTTAAAATTTCTGTTCTCTTATTTCATGCGCCTATGGCTTAGGGAGTAGCGACTCCGACTGACACCAAATCGGTCGAGTTTCGGTACCGGCCAGAAGCAAGTGGATGTGTCTAGCCACACTGGTGAGCTGTGATACTGTGGATGACTAAAATAAATAAATAAAAATATATATATATATATATACGTATTTCTTTTATGAACAGTGTTTCTTTAGAACATAGTCCTCCATATCTTCTTGTTTCTTGCAGCTCTTAGTGATTTTTGTCTTTATTTCTCTCAAACCTGTCACTGTTATCCATTTGCTTAAGCCAATCAAGTATGTTATGCGCTTTTCCACTATCCGCCCAGTGAGTAGCAGATTCTCCAAGCCCTCTTTCCTCATTACGTGTCCCGGATACTTCAAATGTTTCTTCCTGTTATTAAATATAAGTTTACGTTTTGTTTGCATCCACGCCAATGCCTCATCGTTGCTCACATGTTCTGTCCATGGTATCCTCAGCATCCTTCTGTAAAACCACATATCTGTTGCTTCGAGTCTCTCCTTCATCTTTGAGGAGATTGTCCAACATTCGCTGCCATAAAGGAGGACAGATATCACGTAACAGTTCGATATGTAAAGTATGGGATGCTTTTTATTTAGTAATCCACCAGTAAGCGTTATTTTTAGTGGAAACTCGTATTTGAGTAGACATTCCGTTTATTTATTAAACAGTATATTTAATTGTTTTCGTTTATTGAACTAAATAAATAAACAGATAATCTACTCAATTACGAGTATCCATTAAAAATAACGTTCAAGTCATCGTAATCTGTCAGATTAATAAAAAAAATAATCCCTCTTTCTTTTCAAATTGCTTTATTTACATTAGGATACGAAACTGAGTAGATATGTCTATTTCGAGAGTCATCGAAAAAGCTGTGTTTAAAGTCATTATTAAACTTTTCCTCGTCACCGACGCACTTTGTACTCGAGAAATCAATGCCCATCAGATCGTCATAGGTTTCCCCGAGAGAATCGCAGGTCGGCGAGTGCATATTTTTCTTCATAAGTTGTAAAGTATTCAAGACGGTAGACAAAATAATAATAAATATACTATTTAATAAATAAATGGAAAGTCTACTCAAATACAAATTTCTACTAAAAATAACGTTTAAGCAATACATGTTTTTTATTGTTATTAAAGACGACTGATAAAGCGCTGTGATTAAATTTTCTTTTAATTTTTATTGCATTCGTGCACTTACGGCCATATCACGTTGAATACACTGGTTCTCCGTCCGATCACCGAAGTTAAGCAACATCGATACTGGTTAGTACTTAGATGGGTAACCGGTTGTTAATACCAGGTGCTGTAAGTGTTTCTTGTTGGATGTGCGTTCTGATGCAGCGGAACGAGAAATCGGAGAGCCGAGTTCGAATTTCAGTTTAATATTTTGCATTCACTTACGCACAAATACCCTTGGGAAACGTGTTGATTCGTTTCTTCCCTCTAGTTATGGATTAAACAACAGGACAGTTTGCGTCCTATATCCTTGGCAACCAATCTACCGCAGAATGTAATGGCAATCTACTGCGGGAGAATCTTCTGTCCAGTCAGTTATTTACCTTTAGAGACATGCTCGCCCAAGCGTATATCACGTATGGCATTGAACTGACATTTCTGAACATAAAGTGTGTAATTACATTTAAGGGTTAGTGTGGATGTGCCTTGTGACGCAGTGGATGTCGGCTCCGAAGGAGAAATCGGAGAGCCGAGTTCGAATTCCAGTTGAATTCCTTGCATTCACTTACGCGCAAATACCCTTGGGAAAGGTATTAATCCGTCTCTTCCCCCAGTTATGGGTTAAATAATAGGACAGATTGGGTTCTGTAGCCTTGGTCGGCAACCAGTCTACTGCAGAAAGCAATGGCAACCTACTGCGGGATAATCTTCTGCCCAGTCAGTCATGTCTCTTTCGAGACATGATCGCCCAAGCGTGTATCACGTATGGCACTTAACTGACTGACTGACGGTAATTCTAAACTGCAGTGTTGCTACTCACTCGTGTGCTGTGAAATATTGAATAAATCGCATAAGTTTCACGCTAAATAAATTGCACAAATACAATATGCGATGCTTAAATTGTCACCACTTTATTCTTTTAAATTTTGGGCACACGAAAAAAATTTATTTGTACAATATATCCAATGGTAAGTTAAAATGAATTTATTATGTGTATCTATTATAAGAACAGAGAGAAGACCTAATTAAGAATATAAACTTTAGTACTAAATCTCAGACAAAATGAAGAAATTAGAAAAGTGTGTTTGATATAAAAAAAAATAATGTCTATCAACTTGACTGCTACTTCCGTGACACAAAAGATTTCTTTTTATTTTCGGGCTTATTTAACTTTAAAAGTTAAATATATTGATTAATAAAATACCAGCTTTTCTATATTTCTTTTTCTATGGATGAATCAATCTCCTCTACCACCTATGGGTCAAATAGTAGGACTTGTACTTGGAAAATTTATGCATTCCAGAAAAAAAATTAATATTCACTCTCAAGACAAAGTATATCCAGAAATATGAAGTAAGGCCAAAGAATACACCAACCGTTGTAAATGAAACAAGCAAAATGAAGAACATAGCGGGGATAAGCTGTGATAATGCTTAGCGCCAAGATTGATGTATTTTTCCGTGGTTTACTGATAAAAAGATATTTTGGCAAGCAGGACTTTTGTCGAAAAGGGCTCTCTATTGAGATAGGGATTGAATGTTAAGAGGATTAATGTGGAAAAAATTGTCACTTAACTGACCAGAGTCATGTCGACTTCGAAGTCTCATGAAAACCCGATTAAAAGACCCTCACTCGTCAGGGCTTATTTTTAGATCTACTTATTTTTCAATATATATATATATAGTCATCAGCAGACAGACCTGTTTCGCTGTATCAAAGCTCATCAGTACGGTTAGACTCCGATTGCTTTTAACCCAGGTTTGAAACCCGACCGAATTGGCGTCAGTCGGCGATTTTACCTATATATATATATAAATGTCTAGCTATGTGTTGAGTTTTCCTCTCAACTTTTCATAATGCTCTGGATAATATCTATTTTATCAAATTAATAATTTATATTAATTGGATAAAATCTTAGTGGATTATCCTCTCCGTCTTTACGGGCTGCCATTCACTATATATATATATATATATATATATATATATATATATGGGTGTTTCTCTCCATATATATATATATATATATATATGGGTGTTTCTCTCCATATATATATATATATATATACATATGGGTGTTTCTCTCCATATATATATATATATATATATATATATATGTATATGGGTGTTTCTCTCCATATATATATATATATATATATATATATATGTGTGTGTGTGTGTGTGTGTGTGTGTGTGTGTGTGTGTGTGTGTTTTAGTAGAGTAACAAGGAGAGATAATTATTTTAAGCCCTGAAATTGAAGACATTGCAGCAAAACAGCGTGGCTAAAATATGACAGTGCAGATGCCACCTGGATCGAATGTGCCTGATCGCAGTTACCAGGAACCTTTTTTTTTTTTTCATGAGACTGGGTAATTCTGTTGATACCGTCTTAATTTCTCTAGTCCCCAGTCCACACTCACCTCCGTGTTTCCATACAAATCAACACGAACACCCCGCTCCGATCTTCAACATTTCATTCCGCATGTATTGGCATGAAATCCTTCATGTCTTTGGAACAGTATAGGGCATAAAGAGATTCTCTTTACGAAATGATCGCTCTGTTGTTAAGGCTGTTGTTATTTTCATCATTCCGATTGCTTTTTTTTTCTAGGGATTTGTTGAGATCTTGCGGGGGGTCGTTTTGGGGGTCTTTTTTTTTTACACATTTTTTTTCTGGTTTATAATTTCTGCTTTTTACTCTTTGAAATATTTTCTCTTCGGGTTACATTTTCAGTTTACTTATAATTTCACAAGTGAGAGTAAATGACAAACGACAGATAGATAATGAACAGATTAAGATACAAAGAAAGAGAGTGATATAAGGTTAGAGATAAATGGTGAGACTGGAAAAGATAGTTGGATAATGAACATATTAAAATAGACAGAAAGAGACAAAGAGATATATATATATGGTGAGAGAGATATGGCAAAATAGATAGATAGATAGATAGATAGATAGATAGATAGATAGATAGATAGATAGACTAAAAAATAGATAGATAGATAGATAGATAGATAGATAGATAGATAGATAGATAGATAATGAACATGTTAAAATAGACAGAAAGAGACAAAGAGATATATATATATGGTGAGAGAGATATGGCAAAATAGATAGATAGATAGATAGATAGATAGATAGATAGATAGATAGATAGATAGATAATGAACATGTTAAAATAGACAGAAAGAGACAAAGAGATATATATATATGGTGAGAGAGATATGGCAAGACTAAAAAATAGATAGATAGATAGATAGATAGATAGATAGATAGATAGATAGATAGATAGATAATGACATATTAAAATAGACAGAAAGAGACAAAGAGATATATATATATGGTGAGAGAGATATGGCAAGACTAAAAAATAGATAGATAGATAGATAGATAGATAGATAGATAAAAAATAGATAGACTAAAAAATAGATAGATAAAAAATAGATAGATAGATAGATAGATAGATAGATAATGAACATGTTAAAATAGACAGAAAGAGACAAAGCAAGAGATATATAGTGAGAGAGATATGGTGAAACTAAAAAATAGATAGATAGATAGATAGATAGATAGATAGATAGATAGATAGAAAGAGAGAGAGATATGGTAAGAGAGATATGATAAGATTGACAAAATAGCTAGCTAGCAAGATAGATAGATAATATACATATTAAAATAGACAGAAAGAAACAAAGAGATATATTTATATATAGTGAGAGAGATATGGTGAGACTGAAAAAATAGATAGATAGACAGATAATGAACAGATTAAAATAAATATAAAGAGAGAAAGAGAGATATATGGTGAGAAAGATATGATGAGAATGAAAAATTAGATAGATAGATAGATAGATAGATAGATAGATAGATAGATACGCACGTATGAACGAACGAACGCACGCACGCACGCTCACCCCACACTGTTATTTTGATTTTTTTCTTTTTAATCGTCTAAATACCTTTCATTCAACTAACAAGAGGGACCAATTCAACCCGGGTTGATACAAAAATCCATTGACAATTATCGGCGCGAAAACTCGAAAGAGATGATGAAAAAGAGACTAAAGAAAATCTCCAGTGGAAAAATAGCGCGGACAAATTTGACGTCATCAGTGAAACTCAAACGACGAATCAGAGGTGGCGAGATCCACCTTCGATGCGCCAACGATGTGTTTCGCAGGTTCCATGAAGTCTTTATCGACGTCTTATTATTTACCTCTCTTTTTTCTTTTTTTTTTTCTTTTTCATTGTAATTTTCCTATTTTCTGCCTTTTATTTATTCGTTGAACAATTCTGATAGGATTCATTTTGTTTTTACTTTTATGATGTGAGCGAAATTTATTTATTTTTTCACATTGATTGGGTCGTTTTTATCTGTTTCGCAGTTTGCCTCACGCTTTCTGTTTACCAAAGAAGAGAGCCAAAGGTCTTGTCCCATCATTTAAAGTGATTTGGACACTGATTGGTAAATGCTCTCATTCTAGATTTAACACTAAATTTCAGGATATAATGTAATGACGGTTAATGTGAAAAAAAACCCTATTTTATTCTTTGTGTTTCCGTTTACTTTTTATTTCTCATTCTTTCTCTCACACATTCAGTGATATTATTCTCACTTACC
Source organism: Ascarosepion bandense (assembly GCA_037127315.1). Lineage (NCBI taxonomy): Eukaryota > Metazoa > Mollusca > Cephalopoda > Sepiida > Sepiidae > Ascarosepion > Ascarosepion bandense. Next base: position 1,662,164 of record JBBBDQ010001461.1, on the reverse strand, counting down.
CGCATTCACAAACTAGTTCTCTCTTGTTCTCTGTCTGTAACTTTCTCTATCTTTCCATTTATATATCTATATATATATATGTGTGTGTGTGTGTGCGTGTGTGTGTGTGTGTGTGTGTGTGTGTGTGTGCGCGTGTGTGTGTCGCTATCACTAATGATCGCTCTAAACAGCCTTGTAATCACCATTAGACTCATCCAGCTTTTTCCGAATCCTCTGCACTGTCCTCAAATTGACACCCAAACACTCTGAAATGTTTCTGTAGGAGCTTCCGGTTCGAATGCCAAGCAGTACAGCATACTGTTTACAAATTTGTGAAGTGATTTGCATCCTGTTGGTCTTTTTCTCACAGACGGTGTCCAACTGACCCTACTATACTGTGCAGTCGACAAAATCAAAAACAAACAAAGCGCATGCATGAAATGAAAAATATAAAACGATGACAGTTTACCCATCGCATATTGTATTTGCGCAGCTTATTTAGCATAAAACGTGTGCCTGGTGCTTTTCGTGATTTCTTCTTGTATGACGCAAGAAAAGAAAGGCAAAATTTTAAATGCTGATACATGTTCCATTCCATAAGTTTAAGTGGAATTAATTTTTTCTGAAAATTTATTACATAATTTTTTTCAGCATGGCATTCAGATGTGCCTGTTGCTCTATCAGGTATTGAACAAGAACATTTCGTTCAGGTTTCATCAGTTCACATGAAGTGAATAGCCTTTGAATCTTACTCGAGCAAAAAAGCCCTATTTTCACTGTACATTCTATTTAGGTTGAGATATTGAATAATCAATCAGTTAAGTGCCATACGTGATACACGCTTGGGCAATCATATCTCGAAAGAGACATGACTGACTGGGCAGGAGATTATCCTGCAGTAGGTTACCATTGCTTTCTGCGGTAGACTGGTTGCCGATCAAGGCTATAGAACCCAATCTGTCCTGTTATTTAACCCATAAATGGAAGGAAGAGAGGGATTAATACCTTTCCCAAGGGTATTTGCGCATAAGTGAATGCAAGGAATACGACTGGAATTCGAACTCGGCTTCCCGATTTCTCGTTCCGAGCCGATATCCACTGCATCACGACGCACACCCAGCACACCCAAAAAGCGAAACATCCTTTAGACCGTGACCAGAAGAAAGCCTTTTCACAAGAACTGCCATTTTGTAAAGCAGATTGACCCCTCATGCTATCCTCTACTCTTCATTCTTGACCTCTTCGAATCAAGGATCAATTTTTTTTTCTTTTTTATTATCAGTATAATCTTCATTTACTACCACCTTTTATTTCTTTGAGACATTTCCACCGTAAGTTCTACCTTGAATAGTTCTCGAGCCTTGAATTAAGTGATACTTAGTTAAAAAAATAGGCAGATTTTACTGGTTCCACTTAACCTCCTAACAAAGGGTGAATATTTGCAATCATTATTTTCATATTTTCTGTGCTTTAATTGATTTGTTTTTGTGTGTATCTGTACGTATGTGTATACGTGCCTGCCTACTTGTCCCGTTCATATTCAACGATTAATACATACTATTTTTCATTCTTTATCTTTTTAGAGTTAATTTGATTTTTTTTTTATTTCAAGATCTTTGTTTCTCTTGCTGTCTCTCACTGATTTTCGTATCTTCATCGTGCTCTGTCGCGCTATAATTCCCGTTGTTTGAGTGTCAAGAACAGATTAAAAAGCAGTAAAAATGCGGGGGCGAAGGTGTAATGCAGTTTTGATTGAAGGAATGAAGGGCGGAGGGAATGGGTTGGTTGCTGATCGCGTTAGGAGAAGATGACAACGAAGTTGAGGGCCGTTGTGGCCAAGTCGGAAAAAATCTGGTGCCATATCGTCTGTGCGTCGATTCTGAGAGTCTCGGCGAATCGAGAGAAAAAAAGGGAAGGGCAGTTGGTGGTAGGTGAATAAAGGTTTGGAGAAATTAATAGGAAGAGAAAGAATGAAAGAAGAAGAAAAAGAAGAAGAAGAAGAATGGAAACTGAGAGAAGAAGAAGAAGAAGAAGAAGAAGAATTGAAACTAAAAGTAGACTAAGAAGAAGATAAAGAATAAGAAAACGTAGAAGAATGGTCACTGAAAATAGTAAAAGAAGAATAATGGAAACTGAGAATAGAAGAAGAAGAAGAAGAAGAAGAAGAAGAAGAAGAAGAAGAATCGAAACTGAGAATAGGACGTGAAGAAAAAGAAGAAAAAGAAGAAGAAGAATAGAAACTGTGAGTAGGCAAAGAAGAAGAAGAAAAAAAGATAAAGAAGAAAAATGAACACCGAAAGAAGTAAAAGAAGAAGAAAAATGGAAACTGAGGGAATAAGAATAAAGAAGACGAAGAAGAATGGGAACAGAGGGAAGGATAAGAAGAAGAAGAAAAAAAGAAGAAGAATTCAGATAGTAGAAAAAGAAGACGAAGAAGAAGAAAAAAGAGGAAGCATGGATGATAATAGCCAAAGAGGAAGAAGATAATGAAAAAGAAGGATGGAAACTGAATGAAGAACAAGAAAAAGAAGAAAAGAAGAACGAAACTAGATAGAAGCAACTTCATTCTATTCTAATAGATTCTTTTCTCGCACTTCTCGCTTCTAGAATTCTCTTCCAATTTTTTACTTGCCTGCCACCTACAATCTTCAAAAATTTAAATGCAACATCAACTGCCATCCTCTGTCTTCCTAAATCCTGTTTCTTTATTGTCCTTTACCTCACTTTTACTTCCTAAAATCTTCTCGTTCTGATTCTCTCGCTGTAACCCCAGTCATCATAGTGGCATTAACACCTTCCTCTAGGTGAAACGATAAAAAGTTTCACGAAGAAATAAAAAATTTGGAAGAGAAAACAATGCAGTTATAATCACCTTAAGGCTGTGTAGATAACATAACAGTTATTGGCATGGAAATTAAAATAGGCGAAATGAATGTAAAGTCCAGTCCTATCAGTTGTATTCACTTTCGAGAGCAAGGCTTTTGGGGGTGAGATCTCGAATTTTGGGTTGGAGTCAATTTATGAGGAAAAAGCATCCTACCCACTTTTTTCCAGGATAAATCATGGCAGTACCCTGCATAATAAAGAAAAGGAACGGGTGAAAACTCAGGATCATTAAGAAGAAAATAGAAACTGATAACAGAAGAAGAAGAAGAAGAAGATGATGATGATGATGATGCTGATGATGATGATGAATGAAAAGTGAGTGGTGGATAATAGTAGGAAAATAAGAGTGAGAAAAGTAGAAAGAATGAGAGTAATAAATCTAAAAGGCAAAGGAGTAAAAAAGAAATATGGAGAAAGAAGATGGATAAAAGGGAAGGACTGTATAAATATAAAGGATCTATATAAATATAAGGACTGTATAAAAAAGAAATATGGAGAAAGAAGATGGATAAAAGGGAAGGACTGTATAAATATAAAGGATCTATATAAATATAAGGACTGTATAAAAAAGAAATATGGAGAAAGAAGATGGATAAAAGGGAAGGACTGTATAAATATAAAGGATCTATATAAATATAAGGACTGTATAAAAAAGAAATATGGAGAAAGAAGATGGATAAAAGGGAAGGACTGTATAAATATAAAGGATCTTATATAAATATAAGGACTGTATAAAAAAGAAATATGGAGAAAGAAGATGGATAAAGGGGAAGGACTGTATAAATATAAAGGATCTATATAAATATAAGGACTGTATAAAAAAGAAATATGGAGAAAGAAGATGGATAAAAGGGAAGGACTGTATAAATATAAAGGATCTATATAAATATAAGGACTGTATAAAAAAGAAATATGGAGAAAGAAGATGGATAAAAGGGAAGGACTGTATAAATATAAAGGATCTATATAAATATAAGGACTGTATAAAAAAGAAATATGGAGAAAGAAGATGGATAAAAGGGAAGGACTGTATAAATATAAAGGATCTTATATAAATATAAGGACTGTATAAAAAAGAAATATGGAGAAAGAAGATGGATAAAAGGGAAGGACTGTATAAATATAAAGGATCTATATAAATATAAGGACTGTATAAAAAAGAAATATGGAGAAAGAAGATGGATAAAAGGGAAGGACTGTATAAATATAAAGGATCTTATATAAATATAAGGACTGTATAAAAAAGAAATATGGAGAAAGAAGATGGATAAAGGGGAAGGACTGTATAAATATAAAGGATCTATATAAATATAAGGACTGTATAAAAAAGAAATATGGAGAAAGAAGATGGATAAAAGGGAAGGACTGTAGAAAAATAATGAGAAAAGTGAAAGAAAAAGAAGACGAAAAAGTAGAAAAGAAGAATGCAAAGAGACAATAGGAAAAGAAGAAGCTAACGAAGAAGAAAAGAGAAGGAAGAAAGGAAACTGATAATAGTCAAAGACGACGAATAAGAAGAATGGAACCTGAAAGAAGAAGAAGAAGAAGAAGAAAAGAAGAAGAAACTAGCTAAAGAAATAAATTTTTAGATGGTGACTAACGTTTATTTCCATAAATTTAAGCGGAATCTATTTGCCTGGCTTGAAAATTTTGCCTATGTCTTGACAATGATGTTCAACAGTTGATTGATTGCGTAAATAATAAAGGCTGAATAAAGTTTAATTCTAAGATTTCTCTAACATTGTGCTGGATACTTTTACATCAAACTAAAATTGAAACTTCTTTTATGTATAGCGACCCTTCAGCATGTAGGCGATCATGGACCTCCACTTACCTTTGTCGCTCTCAACATTTTTTCTCTTGTCGCTCTCAGTAATTTTTCTTTTGATATCTCTTCCATACCGGGCTCCGTCAACTTTTTACTCAGACCTAAAAAGTATGTCTTGCGATGCTTTCTCTTGTCTCTTCTTCCATTTATCCGAACTGTGAGTATAAAAGTTCTCCAGGCTCTCCTTCCTCATTACGTGGACCAGGAACCTCTTTTGTCTCTTCCTGATATTTACTGTCAATTTTTTTTTCGTTTGCATCCTTTCCAACACTTCATCGTTGCACACGCGCTCTGTTCATGGTATCCTCAGCATCCTTTTGTAAAACCATATTTCTGTTGCATCAAGCCTCTCCTTTATCTTTGATGAGATCATCCAGCATTCACTTCCATACAGAAAGACAGATATCACATAGCAATCCAGTACTCTTTTCTTTGTTTCTAATGAGGTTTTCCTGTCTTTCAGTTCTCTGGTTAGCTTCTGAAATGCAGTTTTGGCCATGTCAATACGTCTTTGGATCTCCGAGTCGCATTTACCAACCTCTGTCAAAACACTTCCCAAGTATTTGATTTTTTTACTTGTTTTATTTTAGATTCTCCATCTTGCAGTTGGCATATTGATTTCCTCTTTTTGCTGATGACCATACATTCAGTTTTCTTGAGGTTTATGCTCAACCCTTTCTGTGAGTATTATATTCTCCAAAACCCTCTTCCTCATTATGTGTTAGAAACTTCAGCTGTCTCTTCCTGATGTTAAGTATAAGTTTCTTTTTCGTTTGCATCCTCTCTGAAATCTTGTCATTGCTCACATGTTTAGTCCATGGTATCCTCAGCATCCTTCTGTAGAACCACATTTCAGTTGAGTCATTCCTTCATCTTTGATGAAATTGTCGAGCATTTGCTGTCATACAAAAAGACAAATATCATCGTCTCTAAAGATTTGTCGTTGTTCACATGCGCGTCTATGATATCCTTAACATCCTTCTGTAGAACCATATTTCTTTTGCTTCAAGTCTCGCCTTCATCTTTGATTAGATTGTTCATAATTCGTTGCCATATAGGACAAATATGTAACAGTCCAGTACACTTTTCTTTGTTTCCGACGAAATTTTCTCAAGACTCTGTTTGCTTTTGAAATGCGTCAATACGGCTTCGGATCCCAGTGTCACACTTTCCGTCCTCTGTCAAAACACTCCCCAAGTATTAAAATTTGTGCACCTGATTGATTTTAGTACCTCCCGACCAAATATAGCATTTTGGGCTTTTCTTTTTGCTGATGGCCATGCATTCAGTTTATGTTTAGTCCTTTCTTCTCGCTTTTCATCTGTAGGGGGTCCTGTGCTTTTCTTTCCGTGTCTGCTAATTGCACTACAGTCTTTATAAATTTTCGTTTTCAATTGCTCTCAGGAAAACATAAATAGTAGTAGTTTTCAAAGAAAACTGGAAGACTACTACACGTTGTACAGAAAGGCTTAGATTAAAAACATTACAGAGGTGTGCGCTATAATTCGGACTAACTTTAACTTAATGTACCATTTTTTTTCAAATTTTTTAATTAAGAACAAATTAAGCAAAATGTCCAGTGAACTCGAGCGCCGTACTGCAATTATTGTGGCCCTAAGTTGTGGCCGCACGCCTAAAGAGATTGTGGAGTTTTCTCATTTCCAAAAATCCACTGTGTACGACATTGCAAAGACCTTCAAAGAGTCTGGTGAGGCTGGGGGTGAGTCTCTGACTTCTCAGAGAAAAATACAGGATCAATCCGAGGTTCGAAAGAGGAACAACGACTTCCTAGAGCAGTTTCAGGTCCTTATCAATGAAAACCCGAGCTCGTCCATCCAGACGTTGGCGACAAGGCTCAATGTGTATAGGATAACGGTACTTCACGCCATCCATGAGGATCTCCGATACAAGAGCTCCTGCTCATGCATCCAATTTGGTCCAAGTGTGGTGTGACAAGAATTTGGACAAGTTCTGGTCAAAGAAGTTTTGCCCCCCTAATAACCCAGACGTGAATCCTTGTGACTATTACCTATGGGGCATATTTGAGAGACAGTCCAACAAATATGCACACAATACTGTTGACTCCCTGAGGACTGCCATCATCGAGGCCATGACCAACTTGTCCAAGGACCAGGTGACCAACGCCTGTAGGAGGTCTCGGACTTGTGTGGAGGCTGTGATTGAAGCTGGATTGAATAATATGGTAGAGAAGAGATCAGACAGCAACGTTATAATGCAATTGGTCATGTAAATACTTGTCATTCTGAATAAACACAGTTTTTCTTTCAGAATATATTTTTCTGGATTGTAGTGCCCACCCCTGTTTATTATGGATTTTCATAAAAAATCCTTTCATTAAAAGATAATTCCTTTCTGTTTTAAACAGGAGGATATCAAGTGTCAAAATGTTAAAATCTTCATTTCGGTAACTTCTTGAGGAAACAATTTTCTTCGACTATAAATTATTCCTAAATAGTTGTTACTAGACTGAGAAAATATTTTTTTTTATAATATGTCATTCAAATGAGCCTATTGCTCACTTGTATATTCCATATTAACAGTTTATCAAGGTCCCCTCATTTTTTATTTACTAATAGTTCAACCAATACAAGGCTCAAGAGCTAGAAGGTTAGAGGGGGGTGATGCAGAATTGTCACGCGAGTATGTATGTATGCATATAACACCACAATTTACTCCTATTTCAATAGGAAATCTGCTAAAACTGACAAAATAAAACTTTTGAAACGTACCTTTAACCAGTGGTTAGCAGGGAAAAGAAATGGCTTTTAAACTTTAATGTCTCTAAAAACAAAACTCCTCTCCTTTAACCACCATAGAAAAAAGTTCTTGCCCGCCACCACCATAACTGATGCTAATCTCCTGGAGAGCAACACATTGCGCCTCCTTGGCCTCACTTTTTCAACCGACCTGAAGTACAGCGACTAAATCAAATCTGTAGTTGCACCTACTGCTGGGTAGGTTGGGTCACAGTGTCGAACCAGAAAGGTTTTTCTCGCCAAAATCCATTTTGCAAATTTTTTAATTTACCATTTGTCCGTGCATTGAATACTGTTACTTCTGATCTGGCACTCGTGCTATTCATCTCGATGTTGTTGACAAAATCCAAAGGCATCTGCAATGTTACTGACTCTGACTCGGTCTCTCCAGTTTAGTTAAACTTTCATCCACGTGACCTGGCTTCTTTCGACAAATAATTTCATGGCAACTGCTCTGACGAGCTTTTTGCTCCTTGGTACTCCGACCAGGTGAATTTAAACGTGTTACTACATTGCTATCTAGGTCCCACCTTTTTTCCGCTAAAAAAGTTAAATGTAACCGCAACTTTCACTTGATAATTTTCTTATCACGCACTTCTTGCTTGTGGAACTCCCTTTCGTTTACTTCCTTCCCTGATAGCTAAATCTTGAAAAATTCAAATGCAACGTCAATTTCTCTCTTCTTGAAGTCTCTTAGATGTACGTTTTGATGTAATGGATATCGGCTCGGAATAAAAAAAATTCGAGACTTGAGATCGGATTCTAGTCAAATTCGTTTCATTCGCTTACGCGCAGATACTCTTGAGAAAGGTATAAATACATCTCTTCTTCTTCTTCTTCTCTCTCCAGCTATGGATTTAAATAGCTGAACAAATTTGGTTCTATAGCTTTGGTTGGCAAATGTTAGGTTCTATAACTTTCGATACCATTGAAAGCAATGGCAACCTACGGCGGGAAAATCTTGTCTACTCAGTCATGGATCGGAAGAGATATGATTGCCCAAGTGTGTATCTCGAATGGAAATTAACTGACTGACTAATCTTCATAAATCCCGTTCCTATTTTATCCTTTCTTCAAAACCTTTGTAACAAATCTTTTCTTTCACTGTAACCCCCTGAGCAGTAGTGGCGATCCGGCCTTGAGTGGGGTGAAATGATTAAAATAAAATACTTCAGTTAAACTTGGTGTTAAAGAGACGAAGATTGTAGTTTTAGTGGGGGATTATTAAGGGAATGGGGATGGTTTTCCACGGTGAACAGGGCGTAGGGGGTCCTAACTTTCAAGGTCTTAATTGGTAGCACCAAGGAATATATCCAATCCAAACATCTGTCATAGCAATATAGTAGTGAAAGGCTAGCGTCCGTGAGGTTAGGGTTGCAAGGTTGAGAATAATTCGTCACCGACAAGGTCACGTAAGTCCTTTTAAACTCTCGCGAGGCTGGACCGTGAGGATTGGGCAGCACCAGCCCAAATATGACAGCAATACTCCATTCTCGGTCTGCGATAAAATGAACCGACCATTCTTATAGCCTCTTCTAAAATGACATGAATATACGGGTTCCATTGGAGATCGGGAGTGAACGTTAGTCCCTGGAGGCATTTGATGCAACGAGCCTCTTTGATGGTGTGTAAATATGTAAGTTGCATTCAGAAATCATTGTCTAGGGAACGTTCATACTTGTATACGAAATTTAAATTTCAAATTATGCCTGAATTTATTGATTCCAATGATTTTTTACTTAGTCTTGTTATTTTTTCCCTTCTACTACTTCTACTCTGAATTTCCATTCTTCTTCTTCTTCTTCTTCTTCTTCTTCTTCTTCTTCTTCTTCTTCTTCTTCTTCTTCTTCTTCTTCTTCTTCTTCTTCTTCTTCTTCTTCTTCTTCTTCTTCTTCTTCTTCTTCTTCTTCTTCTTCTTCTTCTTCTTCTTCTTCTTCTTCTTCTTCTTCTTCTTCTTCTTCTTCTTCTTCTTCTTCTTCTTCTTCTTCTTCTTCTTCTTCTTCTTCTTCTTCTTCTTCTTCTTCTTCTTCTTCTTCTTCTTCTTCTTCTTCCTTCTTCTTCTTCTTCTTCTTCTTCTTCTTCTTCTTCTTCTTCTTCTTCTTCTTCTTCTTCTTCTTCTTCTTCTTCTTCTTCTTCTTCTTCTTCTTCTTCTTCTTCTTCTTCTTCTTCTTCTTCTTCTTCTTCTTCTTCTTCTTCTTCTTCTTCTTCTTCTTCTTCTTCTTCTTCTTCTTCTTCTTCTTCTTCTTCTTCTTCTTCTTCTTCTTCTTCTTCTTCTTCTTCTTCTTCTTCTTCTTCTTCTTCTTCTTCTTCTTCTTCTTCTTCTTCTTCTTCTTCTTCTTCTTCTTCTTCTTCTTCTTCTTCTTCTTCTTCTTCTTCTTCTTCTTCTTCTTCTTCTTCTTCTTCTTCTTCTTCTTCTTCTTCTTCTTCTTCTTCTTCTTCTTCTTCTTCTTCTTCTTCTTCTTCTTCTTCTTCTTCTTCTTCTTCTTCTTCAGTTTCAATTCTTCTTCTTTTTCTTCTTTTCCTACTCTCAGTTTCCATTCCTCTTCTTCATCATATTTTTCTTCTAGTTTTCATTAGCAGTTAGACTATTGACCGTTGTTCAGAGGGGACATCCGTTCTCGCTCCCATATTCGAGGTCTGATCAAATGTTTCAATTATTTTTTACCTCTTCTTCTTCCCTTAATTAATATTTATTTCTTCTTCTTCTTCTTCTTCTTCTTCTTCTTCTTCTTCTTCTCTCAAATTCTATTCTACCTTTTCATCTTTTCCTACTCTCAGTTTCCATTCTTCTTCTATTTCTTCATGTTTTTTCTTCTAGTTTTCATTAGCAGTTAGAATATTGACTGTTCTTCAGAGGAGGAGTCCGCTACCGCTCCCATATTCGATGTATGATCAAAACGTATAAGATCTGTTGCTATGGTAACGGGGCTAAAGTACTCAGAGTGAGGCCGCAGATTGAACTCAAGCTTCTTCGTTTATAGCAGTGCAGTCGTCACACAAGACCATAGAAAACCTTTCTAAAAAGAATAATAACAGGTGACGAATTTTGACTTGGTGGTTATGACTCCGAAAACAAGGATCAGTTTTCGCTATTGATGACCCCTAACCTCCCCGAGATCGGAGAAAACACGAATGAGTCGAAGCAATATGAAGACACTGTTGATAGTTTTCTTAACTACATCATAAGTATGATCCACCTGGCCAGATATATTTAAAAAAAAAGACTGCTAGCATGACGGGCTGCAGCTTTTGCGGGATGCTGTTCGTCGGAAAATGGCAGAAATGCATGTGTCTTTGAGGGTAGTCAAAATTAGAAGACATTACCGAGAAGAAAAAATAATAAAAGAATAGAGTTCAACAGGAAAGCATATGGCGATTGAAACTGCTTTCAAATTTAAATAAAAGAACACACACGCATATATAGTCAAATATATATATATATATATATATATATATATATATATATAATACAAATAAACTTATATCTTTTTTAAAAGTGCACACAGACTTTATTGACACCCTGTATATAATATATATATATATATATATATATATATATATATATATAGAGAGAGAGAGAGAGAGAGAGAGAGAGAGAGGTAGAATAGCCGACTAGTGTAAAATCGGTCTGGTTTCAAGACAATGAGAAGCGACGTCACGTGGAGTAGGGACAGAGGTTGAGATGCCAGGTCAGGACCGATGACGTTTATTTTGTCGAGAATCTCAGGATATATACCAGGAGCACCCGACCAGATTTGTCAGCAATATTCAATGTACGGACGAATGATATATTTATACATTGCCAATACTGAATTCTGTCAAAAAAAAAAATTGTCCGGCATGACAAAGTGAACCAAGTTTCCTTGGAATGTTTAAGAAACAACATTGCAATTATGATTATAAAATTCAATAGCGTCACTTTCGAAAATTTTCCTTCTAAGTAAGTTACTTTCTTTTTTAATAGGTGTGGCATTCACTAGTTCCCAGTTTTTGTTAAATTTATTTCTATTTATAACTAACGTACTTGATAAATGTTTGAGTATAAGGTTTCTTTTATATTCATGGATAAGTCTTTTCTTTAAAATTTGACCAGTTAACTCAATGCGCTCTGGTCACTTTTTAGTCATCTACTTTCTTCATAACTGAAAAGAGTCAAAATATATTCGCCATGATATCTTTTGAAATTTCACTCATCCTCGGTTTTGGCGGCTAGTAAGCCTGCTCGATAATTGTTGTTTTTTCTTATTGTTACTAATTTTATTTTGGAAATGTATTTATATATTAATTTTTACTGCAAATTTGTCTCCCGAATATAGCGGCGGTTAAATTAAAAAAAAAAAGAATGTTTTAGATTCCATCCAGTTAAAAAATGAATCAGCACTTTTTTCGCTGTTAAAGGCTTGTTTATTTTGTCTTTTCTTTAAACTTGTTATTTTGGCTTTGAAGGCTTCTCTCGACTTATACTAAGTTAAAACTTACTAATTTGTTTCTTTTTTTTAATTAGAGTAGTTATATCCTTCTGTCGCCACATTGGTTTCCAATCCAACCTCTTCTTTTAAACAGGAGTAGAGGTGCATGCCTTGTTTCTTGTTAAGGAAGTGGTTCCCGGTTTTCTTTCCTCTCCTCCGATTCGCATCCTCTCTCTTAAACTCTTTTCTCCATCCACTCCACTCCCATCACAGCAGAATTTTTAT
>JBBBDQ010001461.1:1597500-1647500 GCA_037127315.1 Ascarosepion bandense | reverse complement strand
TTCACAGTAAAAGGGTACAAACAGGTAAATAATTTTAACTGAAAGTTGGATTTTGTTTCATATTAGAGCACGAGTTATAAGTGACACCTTTTGATTAATAAAATTTTAACAAAAATATTTTCGATGCTTACATAACACTGTTAATTCATCCCTACGATTTCAATAGTTCACCATTGTTAGGGTACCTTAGAATGTGCAGCTTTTCACTCAGGCATACAGGGCAGATATCTTTAAACGAATAACATTCTTGTTTTTTCCAATATTTTCCATATATATGTAAAGTAGAATCCTTGAAATTTGGTAAGATAAATTCCAATAGAAACTAAATCTAAAGAGAACACAATGTTAAAATTTATTGTTAAGTTTAACAGAGTATTATATATATATATATATATATATATATATATATATATATATATATATATATTAAAATAACTTTAATCCAAACGGAAAAGTAGGAAGGTAAAGCCCAAAAACCTGATCCTAATAAATATTAACATTTTAATATTAAAAAATGATACAGGAAAATTACAGAGCTAATATAAAATAAAATCAATTTTCAATATTCAAAAATGTTGAATGAACATTTCAACATGAAATCCCTAAGAGAGTTTTCACGTCTCATCAGCAACTAACACATTTTGGTTAAGAATTAATAAATTTATGTCACAAAAACATTTCGGTTCGCAATTAACGTCTATTTTTAGATTTTACTTTTAGATAAATCTAAAAATTTAACTTTTAGATGGATCTACTTTTAGAGTTATCTAAAAGTAAAATCTAAAAATAAACGTTAATTGCTAACCGAAATTTTTTGTGACATAAATTTATTAATTCTTAACCTTCATTTTTTATTTCTTCATTTTGAAAAATGTGTTAGTTGCTGATGAGATGTGAAATCTCTCTTAGGGATTTCATGTTGAAATGATCATTCAACAATTTTGAACATTGAAAATTTATTTTATTTTATATATATATATATATAGCTTTGACGGGACAATGTTTGCGCAGATGGATGGTGTTGCTATGGGTAGTCCTTTGGGTCCTGTCCTTGAGAATATTTTTGTGGGATTTCATGAGCGTCTGCTATTTGAGAGGGTAGCTGAACCTTTGATATATCAACGATATGTGGTTGATACCTTCTCTTTATTTGACAGCGCCATTGATGGTGAACATTTTTTAGTTCAGCTAAATTCTTTACATCCTTCCTTTCAGTTTACCATGGAGATTGAAAGGGAGGGATGTCTCCCATTTTTAGATGTCCCTGTTCAGCTGCAGGACGATGCTTTCGTGACTTCTGTTTTTCGCAAACCAACTTTCACAGGTTTGAATACTAATTGGAAATCATTTGTCCCTAAGTCTCGTAAACTAGGTCTGATAGAAACCTTGGTTCACCGTGCCTTGAATATTTGTTCTCCTGAATGTTTAGAAAGTGAATTAATTCGCTTGCAGGAGATTTTCGAAGGCAACGGGTACCCGGTTAATGTGGTGAAACGGGTAATTGATCGCAAGATCAAACGTTATAAAGAACCTAAGGTTGAAGGACCTAGCCGCTGTTCCTTGTATTTGAAAATACCCTGGCTTAGTAGAAGATGTCAAACTGTAGCCGACAGAGTTTCGGCATGTGTTTCGTCCTGTTATTTTGCGGTGCAGTTACGTGTTGTTTTTCAGACAAGACCTGTGTCCTTCAGTAAAGATAGGTTGTTCTATTTTCGAAAAATTTCCATTGTTTATAAATTTAAATGCTGTTGTGATGCGGCATACATAGGACGTACCGATCTGAGTTTGGAGACGCGGGTTTCACAACACGTCCCCGCTAATATACGTTCCAGTGGCTCTCTCAGACCTATAAGAACAACACAATCTGTTCTGGATTCCGCTATTGGCCGGCATCTTTTGGACAATCAAGTGTGTGCCTCGGCATATGAGGACAGCTGGTTTACTGTCTTGCACAGCGCATCATCTACGTATTTTGGAAGCAATTTGCTTGAAAATTCAACAGCCGAGCCTGTGCAGAAAGAAAGAGCAGTTTTTACGCTCCTTACAATTCCTGTCATATCTGCGACCAGATATGAAAGCAATATTCAATGAACGGGTGGATGATAGATTTATATATGTTTCAGACGGGAAAAACTTCAGGCTCTACACAGAGAGCCGACCTTCTTAGCAGCGGATTTAGCTATGGATTCTATATAGTCATTTCACTTGAGGTCTGTTGTGAGAGTTAACCCGAGGAAAAAAAAAAACAAAACAAAAAAAACAAAAAACAACAACCTTTGTTTTATTTGTAACACTAGAAAAGAGTTTCCGAATCTTGATATTTTGCTAATTCAAAAGAGTGTTTTAAGACACGCGCATAGAAAATCTTCTTCCAGTACGTACATCATCCACACAAAAACTTATTTTTGGCCCTAATGTCATTGATTCTTAAAATGGGTTTCTTCTTGTTTCTGATAAGTCGTTAATATTTGAGTATTTGGGTGTATCGAAATTTTGTTTCTTGATACTGATTTTTCTACTGAAAATATCTGGCTGATTTATTTTTTCAGATAAGTCGGGAATTTTTTTCGTTTCCTGGAAACTTGAGAATCGTCTGGTTATTCTTGATTGCTGCTCGAAGTCTTTAGATGATTTTAGGAAACATAAAGAACGCATTTCAAATGCTAAGCGGAGTATTGAGAGACAGGAAAATTTCGTTGGAAACAAAGAAAAGAGTACTGGACTGTTGTATGGTATTTACTGGGTAATCTAATCAATGTTTAAGGAGAGACTGGAAGCAACAGAAATGTAGTTTTACAGGACGATGTTGAGGATATCATGGACAGTACATGTAAGCAACAACACGGCTTTAGAGACAATGAAAATGAAGAGGAAACATAGCTAACATCAGGAAGAGACTGGTGAAGTTTATGAGACACGTAATGAGGAAGGAAGACTTGGAGAATCTAATATTAACATGATGGATAGAGGGCAAGTAAGAGAGAGAGACAGAATAACAACGCTAGAAATATTTAATGAGCTTGAGCAAGAGGATCGTAGAACAGGGTTTGGGAAAAATAGCAAAAGAAAATGTGTTAAGAGCTACAAGGGATAGAAGAATGTAGAGGGCGACTATTGCTTACGTCCTGAAGGGACAAGGCACATAAAGGAAAAAAAGATCAATAAGAAACATGATATTTCTTTGAAAGCCATTTGTTGAAGTACGAAACAAAAAAAAAAAACAGTTAAATGCTATCTTTTATTGCGTTGATTTTATATTGTGTCAATGTGTTATTATTTAGTTTCAGTAATATATAGGTGTGTGTGAGTGTGCGTGTGCGTGTGTGTGCACGTGTGTATGCTTGTGTTTGTGTGTTCGTGCGTGTGTGTGTACGTGTATGTGTGCGCGCCTGTGTGTTCGTGTGTGTGTGCGCGTGTGTATACGTGTGCGTGTACGTGTGTATGTGCGTGTGTGTGTGCATGTGTGTGCGAATGCGCGCGCGCGCGCGCGTGTGTGTGCGTTTGGTCGGTTAAGAGACGAACGACAACGGCAAAACGAGTCAACAATTATTCCTGTGGTTATGTCCCGAAATCCTCGCAGTTGCGTAACTCGTGGATTTGTATGCAGGTCGCTGGCAGGACAGAAATGTTCCATATGACACAAACATAAAAAACCGAATGAGATTGTCGAATCCTCATACGTCCAAATCGACGTGATAATCCATCATCTCTCTCTCTCTCTCTCTCTCTGTGTGTATATATGACTATTTGGGTGTATCGAAATTTTGTTTCTTGATACTGATCCTTCTACTGACTGTATCTGGCTGATTTATTTTTTCAGATAAGTAAGGAATTTATCTATCATTTCTTTTTCGAAATCGACGTGATAATCCATCATCTTTCTCCCTGTGTATATATATATATATATATATATATACGTATACGTATATATATATATATATATATATATATATACGTAGAGAGAGAGAGAGAGAGAGAGAGAGATGATGATGATGATGATAGACTATCACGTCGATTTCAACGTATGAGGATTTGACAATCTCATTCGATTTTTATGTTTATATCGTATGCAATATTTTTGTTCTGCCAGCGATATATATATATATATATATAATAAAAGGTTTGTCACTCAGATGAGCCCTGTTGCTTTCAGCATGTCAACTCCAGAGTTTCGTAGATAGACCTTCAGGGAATCATGCTGCCCACTCGTCAGAGGTATAAGCAATTGTCTGCGTACGTGTAAAATGTCGTACTTATTTGTCATTTTTGTCGTAGTTTTTCCCTTTATACTCACTCCCTATTGTTTTTTTCGCTTTTCTTTCTTTCATTTGTAGCTATTTTTACTTCCAGTTTTCCAGACAAAATATATACATAAAAAATTAATGTATTTATTTTTAACTCGACATTTTTATAAATTAAACGATATTTTTAATTTATTTGAAATAGTCAAGAAAATGTTGGAGTAGAATCAAAGAAACTTTTGGAGTAGAATTTAGCTATTTTAACAGTAAAAGGTTGGGACCTAGATGCCAATCTAGTAGCATGCGTAAATTGATGTGGTCAGAGAACCAAAGAAAGAAGCTCGTCAGATCAGTTGACATAAAATTATTTGAAGAATAAAGACAGAAATAAGTCCACATCACATGGATGAGAAAGTGACTGAAGGCGGAATCCTAAGTCAGGATCGACTACATTACAGATTCTCCTTTGTATTTTGTCGAGAATCTCAAAGTGAATAGCAGGAGCAATCGACCAGATATGGCAACAGTATTCGATGCACAGATGAATAATGGATTTATCAATGTTCAAGATAGATTCTGACGAGAAGAACTTTCTGGTTTGACACAGTGACATAAACTTCCTAGCAGTAGATGCAGCTATAGACTCAATGTCTCACTTCAGGTCGGTTGAGAGAGTGAGGCCAAAGAGGCGCGGTGTTATTCATTCTAATGAGATGAAAAATTATCTATTGTATTATAAACGTATTATTCAGTTACAGCAGCAAATATAAATTTGTGTAAAGCTCAGTGATTTTCTATTTAGAGTTTCGCATAAAAATAGTATCAGAAAAGCCAAGCACAAACACAAAGAAACACGATTTTTGTTTGAGAATCTTTGCTTTATTCAGACTCGAAATTTGCGATAAGGCGTCCAATAAACTACAAGTCATTAAACTACTAGTCTCGAGCGACATGAGTATCTTCTCGATATTTCCTGGTCGCTTTATATGTGTTCTGTTGTCAAATCCACTCAATCCCCACGTGTACTTAGACTGTATGACTAACTGATATGCTTTGTCTTCATTTGTCCACGTGGATATACTTTGAATGGCAACATTATTTTAGCGTATCTATTAAAGTTCCTATACATCTAGTTGTTTATCTCACTCGATTCTCATTATTAGTTTTTCAATTGTATCCATTCTGTTCACTTATCTATCTATCTATCTATCTATCTATCTATCTATCTATCTATCTATCTGTAATACATAGATTTAAACATGCTGGTATCTAAAGATAGATAAATAGATATGAACCCATAGAAAAGATAGAAAGACAGATGAACGTACTGGGATAGGTCGATATATATATGTGTAAACCCATAACAAAGATAGATAGATAGATAGATAGATAGATAGATAGATAGATAGATAGATAGATGAACATACTGAGATATATATATATATATATAGATAGATAGATAGATAGATAAGAAATTAGATTGATATATATATATATATATATATATATATATAGATAGATAAGAAATTAGTGAGAGAATAAAACAGAGAGATATAGAGAGAGACATGAATAAAGAGTTATAGACAGATAGAGAGAGAATATATATATATATATATAGATGAAATAGATAGACAGACAGATAGATAGAGCAGTAATGAACATACTGATATATATATATATATATATATATATATATATATATATATATATATATATCAATTTGGTCATTATCTATTATCTATCTATTTTCAATATATATTCTCTCTCTTTTTCTCTCTCTGTCTATATATCTATATTCATGTCTTGCTCTGTTATCTTTCTTGATTCTCTCGCTATGTTAATATCTATCTATCTATCTATCTATCTATCTATCTATCTATCTATCTATCTATCTATCTATCTATCTGTTCATACCTATTTATCTATCTTTAGATATCAGCATGTTCAAATCTATGTATTTGTTTGAAAAGTAGCGAGAAAAATTGAAGGTGTTGATTTCTAGTTGATTGGTAATGCGATTCTGTTCATTTGTTTTTCAATAGATCAAGAAATGAAAAGGAAGAAGAAAAACATCTATTTTAAAGTACCTTTGATCAAATCCAGTTATCTACCGAACCCTTAACTCTGCTTCGTGTGCGTGAGTCACAGGCCACGGACTGTTGAGTTCGTGGAATTATTGTAACGGTGTCCTCAGGTGTGAAGCGGCAAAGAACGGATAGCGTATTTGGGATGTATGCTCTCCATCTCATTTATTTCACTGATTCTTGACTATCAAAGGAAGAAGAACGAAGAATCACAGCTTCATGGTGTTGTCCGTTGTCGTCTCATTTACGCTACTGACTCGGGTTATTGATACATAGATTTGTAGGATTCAGGGGATTACAACAGCGATGATGGAGGAGTCAAACCAAATATAACTTATCTGAAATTCAAATCTTTGTCATGAGTTATATAAAGAATTTTCATTTTTTGTGTTCCTCCCAGTCGCAGTTCCTCGCTATCAAAAACAAAGTTTAAAGAAGAATGAAAAGGATTAAAAAAATCCCTTTAAAATTAATAAAACTCAGGACTGAGTTCACGTTTCTTCATGAAAGAACGAGCTTAAAATTTCTTGTGAACCCTACCCACATCTATCAGCCAGTGCGAAATCTAGTTTTTATTTATTTACGTTGGTTTTAAAAGTTATTTTTTAACATTATTTGGTGCTGATAATTGATGACATACGTTTCTTCTTTGGTAGATTTAAAAGGCTTATTTTGAATATTTTTAGAACGTACAGAAATATATATTTATTTATATTGTTTCTCGGAGATTCTACAAAAAAGGTTAGAGAAAAGACAAAACGAAAAAAGAGAGAGAAATAAAGAATTGAATTGCAAATGAAAAATAAAATAGGTGGTTGGAAAAAGGAAGAGAAAAACTAAAATAAGAAGGTAAGATTGATGCCTTAAAGAACAATTGAAGAAGCGTAGAAAGTTAGATTTGTCATGAAAAGAAAAGGAAAATAATTAATACACAGATAAAAATGATGAAAACAGCACCGATAATTAAAAATGAAGCAGTGAAAAATAAATCTAAAAGAATAACCAATAAATTTTATGTCATCAAAAAAGAAGAAAGAAAAGAAGAAAGAGTAAAATAATAGATAAAATTGGGTAGATAAATACACTTAGAACAGTAAAAAGGATTCCCAAAGAGAGATAGAGAGAGAGAGAGAGAGAGAGAGAGAGAGAGAGAGAGAGAGAGGGAGGGAGGCAGAAAAAGCGGGAAAGAGGCAGATAGACAGACAGACAGACAGACAGAGAAAGGGTCTATAATAGAACGAAGAAATATGATGGGTAAACATGATAAAAAAAGGAAAAAAAATTTGAGAATAAAATGAAAACATACAAAAAGAAAAAAATAAAGCATGCATACGAAGCAGAAGAAAATATGAAGGGAAAAAATAAAAAGCGGGCGGCAGAAAGACATGGTTGAAATGTTGAGACGAAGTGGAAGAAAGAAGCAGACGACGAATTGTGAAATAAAAAGAAAATGAAGACATTTCGGAAAGAAATTGAGCAAAGACGAAATTTATAATCCAGAGAAAACAGAAGACTATGAAAATAATGAATGAATGGTAAACACAGAAATCAATTCAAAAAGAAATTGAAGAAATTTAAAGGAAGAAAGATGAATATGAACGATAAAAGAAAGAAAGAAAAAAAGAAAGAGGTAGAGATTAGGAGAAATAATAGGAAAGAGAGAGAGATTAGGAGAAATGATAGAGATAGAGAGAGTGGGCAACACAAAAATGAAGATTTAGAACAGAAAAGAGAGGGAGTAATAAAAATATAGCGAAGAGAGGAAAGAGAAGGAATATTGAAAATAAGATCATAATGCAGGGAGGAGGAAATAAAATAGGATGTAAAACAGAAAATGGGGGAGAGAGGCAGAGAGGAAGCGTAATAAATATGTATGTAAAAAAGAATAGATAGAGGGCCTTATAATTATAGGAATATATGAAGAAAGGAAAGAGAGAATGATGGGACTAATAAAAATAAGAATATATATTAAAGAAAAGAGAGAGAAAATAAAATGAGATGATTTATTAAAAGAAAGAGTGGGCGGGAAATGAAATGAGAAGATATATTAAAAGAAAGATAGAGGGGAACAAAAAATGAGAAGATATGAAAGAAAAGAGAGAGAGGGGAGAACATAAAATGAGAAGATATATTAAAAGAAAGAGAGAGGGGAATGAAATGAGACGATTTATTAAAAGAAAGAGTGGGCGGGAATGAAATGAGAAGATATATTAAAAGAAAGATAGAGGGGAACAAAAAATGAGAAGATATGAAAGTAAAGAGAGAGAGAGAGAGAGAGAGAGAGACATAAAATGAGACGATATATTAAAAGAAAGAGAGAAAGAGGAGGAGAATATAAAATGAGATGATATATTGAAAAAAAGAGAGAGGTGGAAAAAATAGAATAAGATGATACATTAAAGAAAAAAGGGAGGGGGAGAATATAGAATAAGATGATATATTGAAGAAAATAGAGAGCGGGGGAAAATGAGATTATATATTAAAGAAAGAGTGGAAATAAAAATAAGAAAATATAGTAAAGAAATTAGATGGAAGGGACAGGCAAAAGAACATATAGTATAGAAATGAGAGAGAGGGTCAAATTAGAAAAGGTATATTAAAGGGAGGGGTAGGGGAAGAGTAATAAACATAAAAAAAATAAACCAACGAAAGGAGAGATAGAAAGACGAAGAGGAGTAATGGCGCTAATAATATTTCTCAGAAAACAAGTGAGAGAGAGAAAGAGAGAGCGAGAGAAAGAGAGAGGGATAATAAAATAAGATGAGATAGTAAACTAATGAGGGAGAAGGGAATTAAAATAAGAAGTAGATATAAACAGATAGAGGGAATAAAATAAATTAATAGAGAGTAAATACGGAGTCCTAAAAATGAGATGATATAATAGTGAGGAAAGAGAGAATCCTAAAAATAAGCTAAATAACATGGACGAGAGAGAGAGAGAGAGAGAGAGAGAGAGAGAGATGGGGGGGAGAGAGAGTGAATTCTAGGAATCGGAAGAGAAAATAGAAAGAAAAATGTGATAGTCCAAAAATAAGATACAGCAGAGATAGGAAAGAGAAAGTGTTAAAAAGAAGATGTAAGAGAGAGAGAGCGAGAGAGAGAGAGAGAGAGAGAGTGGGGAGGAAGAGAGAGAGAGGGGAGGAAGAGAGAGAGTGGGGAGGAAGAGAGAGAGAGGAAGGGGAGAGAGAGAGAGAGAGAGAGAGAGAGAAAATTTCTGAAACTTTAATAGAGAGGAGAGAGAAGTTCTAAAAGTAAGAAAATGTAAGAAAAAAAGAGATAGGGAGAAAAATCCTAAAAATCAGGCGGCAATATAGAGAGGAGATAGAAAGAGAGTTCTAAAAGTAAAAGGGAGAAAGAAAAGGGAGACAAAAAATAAGATATATTCGGGAGGAAAGAGAGAAAAAGTTGTGCGAATCAGAAGATATATAAAGAGAAGAATGAGAGTTCTAAAAATAAGATACACCAGAGAAAGGAAAGAGAAAGTTCTAAAAATAAAAATATAACAGAGAGAGAGAGAGAGAGAGAGAGATAGAGATAGATAGATAGATAGAGAGAGAGAGAGAGAAATCTTTAAAGATAAGATGTATTAAAGAGAGGAAAAAAGAGAGAAAAAATGTCAATATTAAGATATTAGAGAGCGAGAGAGTAAAGAGAGAATCGTAAAGATAGTTAGAGGAATGAGAGTCCCAAAAATAAGAAGATAGGAGAAAGCGAGAGCGTCCTAAAATTGAAAAGATATATCAGTGAGAGAGAGAGAGAGAGAGAGAGAGTAATAAGAAGATATAATAGAGAGGAATGAGCGACCTAAAAATACGATATATTAGAGATGGGGAAGAGAGTACTAAAATTAAGAAGATATAACAGAGAGAGAGAGAGAGAGAGAGTAAAGAGTGAATTGTGAAAATAAGAATATATAATAGAGAGAAGAAAGAGAAAGTGCTAAAAATAAGAAGACTGGTCGTCAAAGAATTCAGAAAGTAGAACCCACAAATGAGAACAAAATGTCTTGGAGATAAAGAATAATGTGGACGATGCATCAAAAGAAAGATCGAAAAGAAATGATGAACAACAGAGAAAAAAAAAAAAGAGGAGAGATTTGACAGAGAGAGTGACGAACGGTGGAAATGGGCGGCGTTTTGCAATAGAGAACTGAGTAAGACTGATTTACAAGGAGACAAGACGGAACGGAAGAATGAGAAAATCAGAAAATGGTTGGATTGGAAAGAGATAAAATGTAACAAAAAAGAATAATGAAGTCAGCAACAAAACGAAATAAAAAGAATAAACAGAATACTTTTAAACAAAAAGTGTGAGGGGTGCATTAAGAAGAATGAGAAGTAAGAAAGGAAGTGTGTGTTGCTAATGGAAAGGTTGCAAAGATAAGGCATCATGGGAAAAAGCTTTGGGAATCATGAAATAAAAATGTAAGATAAAAGAAAAGCATTGAAAAAGAGAGAAGGAGTTACTATGAATCATTGAAAAGAAGACTTGAAGGAAGAGAGACTGTTCACGACAGTGGAGTATGGCAGGATTAGTAATGAAAATAATGAAACTTAAAGAGAGCGTGAGGATAAAATTAAAGGGAAACATTAATAATAATAATAATAATAATAATAATAATAATAAGAAGAAGAAGAAGAAGAAGAAGACCGGAAAAGAGAGGAGGAAAGGAATAGAGGAAATAATAATAGAAGATTGGGAGGAATAAGAGTAGGAAAAGAAGAATGAAAAAACTGGAAGGAGTGAAAAACCTCGAAGAATTGAGAGAAGAAGAAGAAGAAGAAGAAGAAGAAGAAGAAGAAGAAGAAGGGAAAAGAGAGGAGGAAAAAATAAAAGAAAGAACAATAGAAGATTGGGTGGAATAAGAGTAGGAAAAGAAGAATGAAAAAACTGGAAGGAGTGAAAAACCTCGAAGAATTGAGAGAAGAAGAAGAAGAAGAAGAAGAAGAAGAAGAAGAAGAAGAAGAAGAAGAAGAAGAAGAAGAGAGGAGGAAAAAAATAAAAGAAAGAACAATAGAAGATTGGGAGGAATAAGAGTAGGAAAAGAAGGATGAGAAAACTCTAAGAAGAAGAAGAAGAAGAATTGAAGGATACAATGAAAAATAGTAAAAGAAATTTTAAAAGAACAAGATAAGTTAGAGAAAAAAAGGAGGAAGGGGAGAGGGAAGGATAAAGAAAAATAAGAGTACAGATAATGTGGGGGGATGAAAAGTAAAGATCCATTCAAGAAAACAAAACAAAACAAATACAATAAGAGATAATAGTAAAAAAAGAAAAAGAAAAAACTGAAAGATTGAGAATACAATTATAAAGAAAAATAAAAAGATAATAAGAGAGAATAAGTAACTACGAAGAACAACACTGAGTTAAAATAAAATACTGTGAAGAAGGTTGAAAAAAATGGCGGGTAAGTTCTATAGAAAGAGCTGTAAGTAAAAAGACGAGAAAGAAAAAGACGACTTCGTAAAAGATACGAGAGTAAGGGGATAAAAGATGGAAGACAAAGAACGGCATCAAAATAAAATAAAGAATTCTGTTTGGATGATTAAGACCAAGAGAATTGAGCCGAGAATTAATGAAAAAGAAAAGACTGCCTAAAAAGAGGTTGGGAAGAAAGGATGGGACAGATAGCTGATGAGGTGAAAGAGGCACGTAAGGAGAGCGTACAGGTGACAACGAAGAAGACGAAGCTAATATGAAAGTCTCGGTGAGATAGGGGAACTGGTATATATGTGACATTGCGCTAACAACAGCACTACATGGCTTCCGTTACACATGATGGGAGATAATACAATTATCAGGCTTAAGATGTGGCTGGTTTTACGCACTGGTTTCATTCCTTGCTACCAAAGCTGAAACCGTTTTCCCTAAGTTTTTGAGGTTAGTAAGAAAAAGATGCTTCATGTAGAATGCAATAATTCTTGTGTGAATGAATAACGCGTGTTTTGTTTTTCGAGTGGACGGAGATGGTCGCAAATCCTTCCGAGCTTTTAATGCGTTAAGCCTAGCCAAAGAGACAATGCAGGTTGATAAATCTGAAACCTTAAGAGAAAAAATAAAAAAAAGCATGAAGAAAAAAGCGGTTCTGGAAGTAAGATAAGAGCGTGTAGGTATACACATTCGCGTATAAATCAATTATCGAAAAAGTTGATTGGAACGAATGCTTGTCTGAATTTCTGGGATGAGGAGTTATCCTTATTTACACTATTTATAATCGGACTATTGTCCCCATCTTTGTTGTTTTTATCACAGGGTTTCAGCCGTTGTGCCCTTCCGGTCTTCTTCAGATGTATATCAATCCGGGTAACCTACAGGGAATTCTGAACTGAAACTTAATTTACGAGAGTAGACTGTTCTCGTTCAACTTCTACATGTCTAGGGATATCGTTCAGTTCGTATTTTTATTCAGGACTGTGGTGCAGTGGATATAATCTCCAAACGAGAAATCGGAGAGCCGAGGTCGAATTCCAGTTGAATTCCTTGCATTCACTTACGCGCAAATACAATTGGGAAAGGTATTAATCCGTCTCTTCCCTCCAGCTATGGATCAAACAACAGGAAAGGTTGGGTTCTACAGTTTTGGTTAGCAACCAGTCTACCACAGAAAGTAATAGTAACCTACAGCGGGAAAATCTTCTGCTCAGTTTGTCATGTGCCTTTCTAGACATGATCATTCAAGCGTATATCACGTATGGCACTTAACTGATTGTTCAGTTATTGTTCGCCAGTCGTAAAACGCAGTAGCGACAATCAAAACATATACAGCCAGCAGCAGCAGTTGCAACCTAATCAGCAGCTAGGTTAAGTTTAAGGCTCTAAGTTTACTACAGCGAATTAGGACTTTGTTTTGTAAATTTAGTTACATAGTGGTTGAGTTCAATTTCTGTGGTGGACAGTGTTAATTCAGTCAAAAAGGGTGAGCAATAACTAAACAATATTTAAAAAATATAAGGACTAAACGATATCCCTAGACTTTAGAACGAGAATAGTCTATTTCCGTAGATTAAATAAAGAGTTTGGTTCAGAATTCTTTGTATGTTACCAGATCGAAGTATGGTAGATCAATGGATAGCGGCTCGGATTTGAATACTGTTCAGCTAATGCTTAAACAGCAGAATCGGAGAGCTGAGTTTGAATTCCAGTCGAATCCAGGATTGTATTTTAGTTACAAAAAAAGATCAGTCAGTCATATATGATACACGCTTGGGTTATCATATCTCATTCTTATGAAAGTCGGCTCTCTGTGCAGGGCCCGGAAATTCTTTCCGCCTGAATCTATCCTGCACATATATAAATCTACCGTCCACCCGTGTATTGAATACTGCTGCCACATCTGGTCGGGTGCCCCTGTTATTCTCCTCGGGCTTCTTGACAAAATACAGCGGAGAATCTGTAATGTGATCGATACCGACTTAGCTGACCGCCTGCAGTCACTCTCTTACCGGCGTGACGTGGCTTCCTGTGCCTCTTCTATAAATACTTTCACGGCTTCTGCTCTGATGAACTTAAATCACTGGTGCCCCCTAGATGTGAATTTGCACGAGATACTAGATTAGCAACTGGGTCCCACCCCTTTTCAGTGAAACCGATGAAATGTAACCGCAATTTCTACTCCAACAGCTTCTTTCCTCGCACTTCCCACCTGTGGAATTCCCTTCCGCATGATTGCTTCCCCGACTGCTACAACCTCCAGGAGTTTAAATGTAATGTCAATAGACACCTCCTAACACACTAACTCGCACCCATTCCCTCCAACGCCCTCCCTACGTACCTCCTAACTCGTCTATCACCATCCCTCTGACATTTCCTATACCCAATCGCGCTATGTAGCCCCATGCGCTATAGTGGCAGTGGACTGCCTTGCTTGGGGTGATATGATTAAAAAAAAAACTTTGGTATTTGCTATCCAGAGTGACGTTCAACCAAACTTTTATGGACACGTTGCTGCTGCTGGATGTATAAATGTGCATTTAATTTTCCATTACATTTTACGAACTGTAAATGAATAATACTCCGATGGTCCCACTACCCGCACAGCATTATCTTTCTTCCACGGAGCTGAGCTTTTGCAGGTGGTTATAGAAATTTGTGCATTATGGGGCAATGGATATCGACACAGAATGAGGAATTAGGGAGCAGAGTCTAACTACTGTTGAATTTGTTGCATTCACTTACACTCAAATACCACTGGGAAAGTTATTAATCCATCTTTTCTCCCTCCAGCTATGAGTTAAATATGCAGGAGAGATTGGGTTTTATAGCCTTGGTTGGCAGCCAGTCTACCGCAGAATTAAATGGCAAACTAATGCAGGAAGATCTGCCTAGTCAGTCATGGATCGAAAAAGACATGATTGTCCAACGGTGTATCACTTATGGCACTTAACTGACTGACTGACTGACTGACTGACTTATGGAAATATATTTTATTCAATCTTTTGCGTTTAACTTTTTCATGTTAGTGTACTTCAAATTTATTTTTAACTGTCACGTAAAATTAGTTGATAGTATGATAAATTCGTCATTACAGTTGGTTCTATCAAACAGAAATTACTTACTCGTCAACCTAATATTAAAACAGTTTTTCGCGAAATTAGATCACGCTTGTTCATTATGTGTTATAGCTCTTTCTAATATTTAAACTTATTTATAAATGGAACTTTGTGTGCGTGTGTGTGTGTGCGTCTCTGTGTGTGTATGTCCATTACCTATAGACTCCGAAACGGCTGAACCGATTTTCTTGAAAATTTACACAGTTGTACTATAAGCGTCTGCGAGTGTTTTTAGCTAGGTTTTGTGTATCGATAATCGAAAAATCGGGTTATAGGAGTGATCCAATTTTAATCAAATTTGATACACTCATAGACAAAGACATAAGAAACGATATTCAGAAGTTTCAAGGTTGCAGTTAATTTGTGCAGAAAATTTGATATCGATACCAGGAAATCAAAATTTGACTTACATCCATTCATTTTTCTTTCAATCTACGGTTACGCTTTAACTGGAAACAACTATTGCTTTTTAGTCTTTCGTGCCAACGCCCAAATAGTCTGAGCTCCAGGACCATGGATTAGTTTTAAAGCTTTCATTACACCCGAGCAACGCCGGGCTATACTGCTAGTTGATAATATTCTCGTAAATCTTTTGTTTTTGTTAGTGTGGAAAGATAAGATCAGGGTTATCGAGACCGTCTTTTACAGGGAAAATTCATGACATAAGTTAAGATAAAAGATTTTCTTTTTTCAAAATTATTAAACAGTTTTTTTTATTCAATTTCATCATAATTATATTTCTCTAAAGTCTTTCCCCAGAAATCTCCAGACCGAAACAAAAAAAAAACTCTTGAAATCTTCGATTATTCCCAGAACCTTACCATAAGTAACACAGATATTTTTACTCATCTTAAAATAAGAAAAGAAAAAAGAAGAAAAAAACACATATCAGATACGAAAATAGAAATGCTGCATATTATTTTTCCGACATCATTGTTTAAATCAATAAAAAACAACAAAAAAAAAACAGCATAATTCATGCTGACATGATAAACAATGTATAAATAAGGCTTTCAAAACAGACATTTTATATAACTTTGAAATCTACATTTTTGAAGCCGTAATAAAATTTTTCATTCATTCATTTATTTAGTTACCGCATTTTGCTCTACTGTAGTTACCACTTTCCTTCTTTTTACAATTGTGGTTCATGGGAACATTCAATGCAGACCAGTGAAATGGCGTGTTGGTTCCTTTTGCACTGGGGATGTTGAGGTTACCCTGTCCCTTCTACCTAAAAGGCAGCAGGTGATTTGAATTCAGAGTTCAGAGTTTTCCGTCTAGACAGGCGAATGTATATGGAGGACGTGCCCTGCCCAGAATACATGGCCTCAGCTTCTTGCCGTACCGACAAAATCCAAAGGAATACGGCATTACATTTGGGGACAGTTTGACTGTAGAAGTTGCTGGCAAGTTGTCAGTGCTCATAGCCAACTGTCTTCGGGATTCCACACCGGGTTTTCTGTCTGGATTTAGTTCCATAGCTTTTTTTGTGATTTGAATATGGCCGCAAGACAATGAAGGTTTAAAATCAGAATTTTTCCTTCTCCTAGATGGTCTACTTTCCTGAGCTATAGAGCTCCATTTATCCGAACCTTTTTATCCCAGATTATAATTTTGTTTAATATAATTAAATGCGATCTTTTTTAATTGAAACTAAATGCTCGTAATACCGAAAACGGGACAGTCATTTTAGAAAAGCAGTGCAAGAAACTCTGCATTTATGTGTTGTATCAATGCAGGACGTGGGCGATCATGGCTCTGCACAACATCTTTTTGCAGCTCTAAGCAACTTTTGAATATCATCCCATCAAGATTCTACTCTGCCACTCATTTACACAGATTAATTAGTTAAGTTATTTTTTGTTCCCATTTATCCATCCTTCTTTCAATACGACTTCTGTAAGCTTTCCACGCCTTATGTGTCCCAGAATTTCCAACAGACTTTTTCTAATAGAAAGTGTCTTCCTCCTGGATCACTTATTCTGACCATATTATTCTTGAGCCCTTTCAGTAGAACCACCTATGTGTCGGTTCGGGGTCTCTGCATGCAAGAGGATAGATGTGCCATCACAGGTTTTTGTTGTTTGCTATTTATTAAAACTTTGCTTAGTTTCTGCAAGGCATATTTCGTTATTTCGAGACAGCGGATCTCTGTGCCACATTTTCTGTTGACTGTTATTTGATTTTCCAACTTTCCAATTGGAAGCACACATTTTTGACTGCCTTTTTTGGTTACGACAAGTCGCAGATTCTGGTTTATTGTAGTTAATGGGTTAGTATTTCACAAGTCATGTTGGAATGCTTAGAAAAATTATTAATACGTTTGTCTTTTGACTAATTAGCTTTCTTTTAAACAATAGCATGAAATAAGGGAAAATGATTATGAACTATGATAATGGGCCATAAACTAGGATAATGGGCCGTTCATTATGACAATAGGCCATAATCTATGATAACAGGCTGTTCACTATGATAATGGGCTATAAATTATGATAATGGTCATTCAATATGATAATGGACCATAAACTATGATAATGGGTCTTCATATGATAATGGGTCATAAACTATGATAATAAGCCATTCACTATGGTAACGGGCAATTAACTATCATAGTGGACGGGATACTATGACTAATGGCTGCAAACTATGGTTATGTGCAGTCGATCATGATCATGGAACAGAGACTATGATCATAGTCCCTAGTGTAGGATCATGAAAAGGATTATGCACCGTAATACAGGATCATGGATGTATATTATGATAATGAGCCATACACTATGATCATGGACCATAGTCTATGATCATCTTCCGTAGTCTATGACGATGGTCTGTAAACTATAATCATGGACCGTAGGCTTGAAGTGTTTTATTCATGCTTTTTATTCGGAGTTAACCAATGTTTTGGCATAAATGAGAGCATTTTTCTTAGTACGACAATATAAGTTTGCCTATTGCCCGGTTCGCACTCATCACTAGTCTTTTGAACAGAAGCAAAGGTTTATAAATTGTTCCACGTTTAGGATTCGGTTTATGGTTACTTCTAAAGCTTTTTCTTTTTTCATTTAGAGTAGCACCTTGCGTTTTAGTGGCGTTAAAGCCTTGTTTGGAGGTAAATTGAGTAACAAATATATATATAAGAGTTTTGCAATTTTCTTGACGCATTGTGTATATAAGGTGTACGGGTAGGTATTAGAAGGCTATCACAATGCGTTTACCTATTTATTATTAATTAATATTTCAAGATCAGAATCTCATCTTCAGAATGATAGGAGAGCTGGATTCCAAGTTGTCCGCTGCTGGGCAGTGCAGCAGCAGACAACTACAACAAAGTAGTTCATTGGTGTACATTCTACTGAGTTCTTTAATAATTTTCTTCTGGTTCAAATGCTTCATCATGACACCACGAAACAAAGAAGGTGAGCACCAAATCTATTGTTAAAAGAAAGAGATTAATGAGATGCATGGGTGGGGTACTATATATATATATATATATATATATATATAGAGAGAGAGAGAGAGAGAGAGAGAGAGAGAGTTGTGAAGTATGCCTTGTGTCGAGATTGACTGTTGTCATATCAGTGTTATGCTAATAAAAAGATATTTTGGCAAGCAAGTTTTTTTGTCGTAAAGTGTTCGATATCGAGATAGAGATAGAGCCTTAATAGAACTGATGCGGAGATGTGTCACTTAACTGTGCAGAGTCATGCCAGCTTCGAAATTTTGTGAAGGTAACACTATAATGTTCTCAGTCTTCAGCAGATTGAAAGCAAAAAGCCCTATAGAAATGAGGATATCATAGCGGTGTTGAGTTTCTTCCCAATACACACAGACACACACACACACAGACACACACACACACACACACACACACATATATATATATATATATATATATATATATATATATCATCATCATCATCATCATCATCCGTTACACCCAATGGTGTGTAGGGCAGCAGTTTTTCTGTTTCTGTAACAAACTGTTTTTTTATGGGGTAGGATTGTTAGCCCTGCGCCCAACCACCAAACCTGAAGGAAGATGATAGCTTAGACGTGGTGCACAGCCGAAAGTAAGGGACACCCGTTGAGGATCTAACTCACTACTCAATTGTAATGATTCAAGTGAGACAAGCTTGCTAACCATTACACCACCGCTAGGTGCCTATATATATATATATATATATATATATATATATATATATATATATATATAATATTAAAAATGATCCCGGTCGAGGGCTCGATGTAAATTACATTTTCCCCTTCTTTATATTTTTATTATGTCTTATTTCTCCTTTAACTCTTCCCCTGTCTAACCCATTTTTTCCTTTTCTTTTCCCCCCCACTATTTCTATTCCTGCGACACGGTTAAATTTTAATTTTTGATTTTTTAATACAGACGTAATCTAAAAGTCTTCTCTAATCGAGTCTTAAATACCTTTCTCTACTCCTCTGTATCTATGTCTGGACGACAAACTTAATTTTTTTCTATTTCTTAAATCCCCTCCCTGATTTTTAAAATTTTTTTTTCATGAAAACTTCCTGTGTATGGACATGGTTTTAGGTATCCTTCCGGTAAGTGAATTTTTGTATCATATTTGAAATAAAAAAAAATTGTTTTTGATCGTTCCTGAAAAATCAACTCGCTGAAATAGCTATACAAAGTATGTAGAATTCGAAATTTTCCCTATATATATATATATATATAGTTGAGTTATAATAATGTTTGGCGTCCAGATAAACATTTTTTCAACAGTTTTACTGATAAAAGTTATTTTGGCAAGAAGTTTTTTTTAAATAGTAAAGTGCTCGATATCGGGGAGAAGAGAGAGAGAGCGTTAATAGTTTTAGTGTAAAGAATCTGTCGATTTCATCTAAAAAAAATTAACTTAGCGGACACCTTTTCAATATAAAAAAAATAAGCGGACATTAAAAAAGCAAAGAATAAAGAGCATTAAAAAGAAATCGAAAACCTGAGCAATAAAAATTAAAATTAAAATAAAAAAAATGAAAAAGAAAATCTTTCAATCACAAACAAGACCAATCACACGAAATATCAAATCCCACCGAGCTCCCTATCAATAAGGGAAAAAAAAGTACTCGACGGCAAGAAAAATCAGTCTCGATTAGTAAGAACATCATAGCAGAGTTCTCTCGAAACTTCGAAGTCGGTATGAAACTGCTCAGTTAAAGTGAAAATTGTTTTGCACTAAGACCATACAGCGGTTTTTTATGGTTCTATGCGATGCTTCCTTTCAAGACTGAGCACTTTCAACTGCTGGCGCATTTATATTGGTGTAAATATATTTCAAACTTTGAAATCTTTATTTCTTGAATGTCCGTCAATGGCCTGGTGGGTGAATCTCCAGCTACTGCTAATTCAGAGAGCTTTCCGTCCTGGCTTGAGGTGGGTAGTTATATTAGCTGCACTGATGAGCTTTCATAAAGCGAAACAGGCGTGTATGCAGGTGATTTATACATACATATAAATTCAGATAAAACTTAGAAGAGGAATAGCCATTTTTAACATGTGATTTTAAGACATGCACTCTTAATAGTATTTACTTTCGCGCAAATACCCTTGGGAAAGGTATTAATCCGTAACTTCCTTCCAGTTATGGGTTAAATAGTAGGACAGACTGGGTTTTATAGCCTTGGTCGGCAACCAGTCTACCGCAGAAAGCAATGGCAACCTACTGCGGGATAACCTTCTGCCCAGTTAGTCATGTCTCTTTCGAGACATGATCGCTCAAGCGTGTATCACGTATGGCACTTAACTGACTGACTCTTAACCCCCTTTTAAACAAAGAATGAGGAAAAATTCTAAGCCCAAAGCTTTGATTTAGTAAAGGAAGGGGTCGGGGGATATCGGTTTTTATAGGTTTAAGCTAGGGAATTTTAGTAGTAATTTCTTCTTTGGTAGTGGGAGGTATGTGGGTTGAACTTTGTGTTAGTAGTGGTAGGTAGTGGGGAAGTAACTGCTTCGCCAAGTTTTTTTCTTTTTAACCTTATTGTGACTAATTGGAAGGATGGGAAAATTATTTTAATTTATACTTATTTCTATGACGGCACTTACTAATAAATATATATTTGAACATTTTCTTAATGGATACTCGTATTTGAATGGATAGTCAGATTTTTTATAATTAAACAGTTCATTTTAATTATCCACCCGCTCGAGAAATCTTGTTTGGAAAGTATCTATCTTCCAGCAGGATTCGAACCTGCATAATCCCATATATATATATATATATATATATATATATATATAGATCTATCTATCTATCTATCTATGTATCTATCTATCTATCTATCTATCTATCTATCTGTACATCGGTATATAGATAGATAGATAGATAGATAGATAGATAGATAGATAGATAGAGAACGCAGACAGCTAAGTATTAAAATTAATTTTAAAAAGTGAAAAATCTCTCTTTGAATCTTTTATCTATCTATCTATCTATCTATCTATCTATATATATATATATATATATATATGTACATCTGTATATATATATATATATAGAGATAGATAGATAGATAGATAGATAGATAGATAGATAGATCTATCTATCTATCTATCTATCTATATGTACATCTGTATATAGATAGATAGATAGATAGATAGATAGATAGAAGACGCGACAGCTAAGTATTAAAATTAATTTTAAAAAGTGAAAAATCTCTCTTTGAATCTTTTATCTATCTATCTATCTATCTATCTATCTATCTATATATATATATATATATATATATATATATGTACATCTGTATAGATAGATAGATAGATAGATAGATAGATAGAAGACGTGATAGCTAAGTATTAAAATTAATTTTAAAAAGTGAAAAATCTGTCTTTGAATCTTTTATTTTAGTTTTAATTTCAAGCTAATAGATTAAATTGCATAATTCTAATTTGCTGTATGTCAAATTTTTATTTGTTTCTAAAACAGCTAATTACCACCCTTTTTATTCATCTTTCATTCCAGTCTAATTATATTTATCAAAAAATCTTACAAAAAGTAAAATATACCTTTTAAAACTTTATTTGAGGAATTTTAGCTGCTTTAAAGTACAATTAATCTATGAAACAAATATTTACAGTAAGTTTAAAATATCGCAGAATGACCTTTTTTAACAGTCGTAGCTCTTTATTTAATTTGTTGACATGTCTGACAGCTTGATTACTTATGTTGTTCTATGTAGACTTTAGCCATAAAAAACAATTATAACGTGAGAGCTTTTATATAAAAGTTTTAAGTACTCAGTAATTTTTATAACTTAGGAAAATATTCTCTGTAATTTGGTGTTCAACTGAATTTTAGATACATTCTGTCTTTAAGTTTACTAGATTAATCGTTCTAATTTTCTGATAATATCATGTATCGGCGCCTTTTCATAGGCCTGTTTAAGGACATACAAAAAATTAAAACTCTTTAAAAATATCGGTATTGGATGATTTGATTTAAACTTTTCTATTTATGATTAATAAATACAGTCTTCACTTAATAGTAAAATCATCTAAAAGGGTGAAATTAATGCAGAATTTTAAAAGATTTTAAACTGTTGTGGATTCCGGGTGAGAAACGGGTGAGAAAACAAATAAAATAATAAATAACAAAAACAGATATGGAGATAGAAAATGCAAGCTATATTAAACAAGATATACAAACTGGAACGTGGGTTAGCCAATTCAAGAATACCATTAGTAGAAATAAATATATAGTTTTAAAGTGAAATCATATGTCCGGGTAATGAGTCTATATCCAAACAACTACAACTAACTCTGCACCATCTTACTGACCAACTTTACAATTTACCACTACAGTATTTAGTTGACCTTCCCACTCAAGGCAACATGTAGCACAAGGCCATTTTTATGTGGGTCTTCCGGGCCATATAGCCCGGCCAAAAATATCTGTCTATTGTTTGCCGGTCGTGACACTACCCTTCGGCGGGGCCACAACTGGTTTAGTGCTTTCCGCCCGAAGGCAGAAAGCTGACAGTGACAAAGTCAGTTACTGCCTTTTAACAACTGCCTTTTAACAATTTACCACTACTGCTGTTCTTTCTATAGGCAGGATTATATGTACACATCAGGTGAGTCTATTCTCATGTACAAAGTGGCGATCCCCAACAAAAACTTAATAAATTATTCGAATATAGAAATTAAAACAATTCTTTCAAAAATTAATTATTCATTGTATAATTTTTGTTTTCTTAAGACAATATTGCCCTTAAATATATCTTATTTAAAAAAAAAAAACATTTATAAACTTTTGTGATTAAAGAATGTCATGGTTTAATTGTTTTTTGTTTTACGATTCTGAACTGATTTTCGGTCAATCGTGTGTCGATTTTTACAAAAACAAATTGATGATTTTAATTCTCCAAGGACTCCTGCTTTAACTGATATAAATATGAATAGGGTGGGATTTTAATTTCTCAAAATTTAATAAATTAAAGTAAGTGGGGCAGCAGCTGTAAAAAAAAATATTTATTTTTACCAAGATTTTCAAAAAAACGAAACGTTCGAAACTAATTTCGTTTTTTTGTAAGTCCTGAAAATGTCATTTTTTGCAAGAATTTCTTATACCGCAAAAAAGACGCTAAAAATCCTTAAACTAATTTTTGACTCACCTACTGATGCTAGAATCATAAGATTTTTAATCAAAATTTCAAACGTACTAGAAAGAATTTTAAGAATTAATAACGTTATAAAAAAATTCGGTAAATTTTCGTTGCAAGTCCCGACGCATTCCCCTTCAAATTTATCCAAAATACCATTATCTCTGTGCAAATGTATATGCTGAACTCAAATCAACTGTTAATTATTGAAGAAACTTACCTTTTTTTTATCTAAATGTCCATAAAAAAAACGAACTATATCTTGCACTTTTCTCACCCGTAACTCTCAGGAAGTCATGTAATTAACTGTAGAATGACGTACTGCGCATGTGAACGAATTTTGGCAGTTTTTCTTCATACTTCCGGTGATGTACTTCCGGTAATTAAAGTAATGCGCTATTGTATTCCTACGCTTATTACTCTCAAAACAGGAAGTACATCGCCGGAAGTTTCAGTAAAGAATGAAATTCGACCAAAATTGCTGCCTACGTAGACATGATCGCTCAAGCGTGTATCACGTATAGCACTCAACTGACTGACTGATAGTCCATTTGATGTCGTAATTTGGAAACATTTGTAACTTCTCTGAGAAAATTACATGACTTCGTGAGAGTTACGGGAGAGAAAAAGTGCGAGATATAGTTCGTTTTTTTTATGGACTTTCAAAGCAAAAAAGGTAAGTTTCTTCAATAACTAATTGTTGATTTGAGTTCAGCATATACATTTGCACAGAAATAATGCTATTTTGGATAAATTTGAATTGGGAAAGCCGTTAGCACCTAAAACGAACATTTACCAAAATGTCCTTGTTCCTTCCTCTTAATAATAACATAAACATATATGTATATATATATATAGAGAGAGGTACCTCCAGAAAATTATATATATATATAGAGAGAGAGAGAGGGAGGGAGAGAGAGACAGAGTCAGATAAATAAAAAGTGTGTGTGAGAGAGAGAGAGAGAGAAAGAGAGAGAGAGAGAGAAATAAATAGATTCCATTTGAAAACTATATCTCTCTTCCCTCTCGTTCAGCACATACACGCACGCGCTTATGTGGAAAGAGTGGCCATATAGATCGAGAGAAAGAGATACAGAAATGTTGTAGGAAGGAAGAGAGCTCCACCGAAAGACGAGAACGAATGCGTTTAACATAAGGTCCTTCTCTCACATTCCGACCAAGTCAGCCAGGCTTTGCCACAAACAAGACAAACAAGAATGAAGTTGAATGATACAAACGCAAAAACTCAAGTAGTTTCAATTGCTGTGCTTCTGCTCGCCAAAGACAGTCGGCCGGTGACAAGAAGGAGAGACCTTTGAAGTAGCGATGACGCTGCGATACTCCTCAAGGATCCTTGATTTCGTTGATGTCTTTTCTTTTTTTCACTTTCGAACTCCTTTTGCCATTACCACCAAACACTCTTCTCGCAAGTTCAGTCCATCATTGCTATCTTTTGAGAAACCACACAGAAATCACTTGTTGGGTATCGGTAAGATGAGAGAAAAATCGCGCCTCTGTCTTTTTCAAGTTCTAAGTGACCGTAGAGACGATGAAAATGCAATTGAATCGAAGAACAAAAAATACTAAGAGATTTTTTTTTTATCCATCTCATATTTCGAATATGCTATTTTCAAAGGTAAAAAAATATTTTCTTCTTTTATACGCGGTGTCTTTTCAGAACGTAAGCGATCATGGCTCTCCACAACTTCTTATCTTTAGTAGCACTTAACAGGTTTTGTCATTTTACTATTCTCCTCAATGTTCTGCCTTCCATTTGCATATTCTTGTTTGTTTATTTGGCGGCATATCTGCTACTTATGGTCCGGATGTGCGTTGTGGTGCAGTGTATATCAACTCGGAACAACGAATCGGGGAGCCGAGTTCGAATTCAAATTCCAGTTGAATTCCTTGCATTCACTTAGACCCAAACGCTCTTGGGAAAGGTATTAATCTGTTTCTTTCTTCTAGTTATGGGTTAAAAATAGGACAGATTGGGTTCTATAGCATTGGTTAACAATCAGTCTACCACAGAAAGCAATGGCAACCTACTGCGGGAAAATCTTCTGCCCAGTCAGTCATGTCTCTTCGAGACATGATCGCCCAAAGCGTGTATCACGTATGGCACTTAACTGACTGACTGATGGTCCATTTGATGTCGTAATTTGGAAACATTAGTAACTTCTCTGAGAAAAATTTATTGCTGTAATTTTTTCTACAAAAATTGGGTTACGGAATTAATTTCAACCCGGAAAAGTTGAAATTAATTCCGAGTTGAGGTTGGTTCCGAGCTTAAATCAATTCCGAATTGAAATTAGTTCTGCACCCCACAAAATGTATTGCTGCTAGTTTCATTTTTTGTTTTTTTACAAAAATGTATTACTGCAAATTTTCTTTTACAAAAATGTATTATTCCTAATTTTTTTTTTTTTACAAAAATATATTGCTGCTTTGTGCTGTGATGCAATGGATATCGGCTAGGGACGAGAAATCGGGGAGCCGAGTTCGAATTCCAGTCGAATTTCTTGCATTCACTTACGCACAAATACCCTTGGGAAAGGTATTAATCCGTCTCTTTCCTCCAGTTATGGGTTAAATAATAGGACAGATTGGGTTCTATAGCCTTTGTTGGCAACCGGTCTACCGCAGAAAATAATGGCAACCTACTGCGGGATAATCTTTTGCCCAGTCAGTTGTGTCTATTTCGAGACATGATCGCCAAAGCGTGTATCACGTATGACACTTAACTGACTGATATTGCTGCTAATTTTTTTAAACAAAAATATCTTGTATTGCTTGTAATTTTTTACTATGAAAATGTATTTATGGTATTTTCACTTTCACAGTATTTTGGTTTAGGTGTTATCTGTTTTCCCATAGCTTGAATCTTAAAAGGGTCAGGGTGGACATGGGAACAACAGCAATTTCTAGGTGGTTCCACGTTCCTTAAAACCTTCTAGTCAGGGGCTTTGCTACCAGATATAGTTTATCGTCATACCCAGGACGGCATGCTTGTTAGTAAGAATATTCGAAGATCTCACATTCTTTCTCATTCTTTCAATATGCCCTGGAGATTTCTTATTTTATATGCCGTCTTTCCTCATTGTGCCTCTCAGATATTTTAACTTTCACGTTCTGATGCTAGTGTCTGTTTTGTTCCTGTTTACCTTAAGACTTCGTCATTGTTTGTTTATACTTCTGAGATGAGGTAGTATTTAAATTATTTACATTTTTTGGACTGTTGTTCTCATCTTTATTGCCATATTCATGTGAATAAGGATAAGGACAATAGTCCGAATATTGTAAATAATTTCCCTCATTGTTCACATGTTTGGGGCATGTTATTCTCAGTATCCTTCTGTAGAATTGCATATTCGTTGCTTCAAGTCTCCTCCATGTGAGGGGATTATGATCGCATTCGGTCTCTGCAAGATCACCAAAAATAAGCAACGTTGAGCCTGGTCAGTACTTAGATGGGTGACAGCTTGGGATTACTAGGTACTGCAAGCTTAGATAAGCGGCTGATATAGTGGATTATGCATCAGAATTGTTCATTGCAGAGCCGAATTACAAACTCCAGTTAATTTCATTTTATTTATTTGCCTTATCTTCTCACAGCTATGGGTTAATTAGTTTCACTTGTGTCACTAAATTATTTTTAATTAAAAAAAAAAACAATTTTTAAAATCTAAAAAATATATAACCTGCAAAGTAACTCAATCAACTCATCTGTGAGGAAACTGTTTCGTATTTACTATCAAATGCGAGGATTGACACGACACAGTTAAGTAATCTTTTCTGCATTCCTAAAGAAAATGGGTTTGTTAATGTGTTTAAAATGTTCGTTGTGTAAATTTCTGAGAGGAATCATTTTGTTTTTTTTCATTTTTATCGCAACACTTGGTCTTATATGCTGTAGCAGTGTTGGGTGAACTCTCGAGGAGACAGGATGTGATTTCAATTCTCGTCAAAATATATTTATTTACTTTCGATCAATGTTGCCTAAATATGTGGTTTGTTTGTTTAGCGGCTCATCAAAGCCTAATGGGTCATTTAATGCTGAAATTTAATTTTCTTGAGAGCATTAGAAATTTCTTGTACAAATATTTACTGCCTGCTGGTACTTTTTTATTTCTTACAAATATATATATATATATTAGTCATCCACATACAAGTCTGTTTAGCTATATCCCAGCTCATTAGTGTGGCTAGACTTCCACTTGCTTCTAGCCGGAATCGAAACTCGACCGATTTGGTGTCAGTCGGAGTCTCTACTCACTAACCCATAGATGCATAGAAAGTGAGAGGAGAAAATTTTAGCGGATTATATATATGCGGTGTATACACACGCCAATCACCGGGAGAACTCAATTCATGATTAAAGAGTAGAGCTTTCTTTCTCTCTTCTCTCTTTCTCTCTTTCTCTCTCTCTCTCTCTCTCTCTCTCTATATATATATATATATATATATATATATATATATATATATATATACAAATGAAAGTAGTAGAGAGTTTTGGTGTCAATCTGAAGACAGTGCAGCGTATATATATATATATATACAAATGAAAGTAGTAGAGAGTTTTGGTGTCAATCTGAAGACAGTGCAGCGTATTGGAAAATAGTTCGATGAGTTTAATGGTGATTACGAAGGTATTTGAAGTGATTACTAGTGATGTTATACCTCTATTCATCTTCGCACATAGGGTTAGACTCAACAAGGATCGCTATATCAAGTTCCTTGAGAAGGAGGTGCTGCCCTATGTCAAGAGAGTAAGTATTGGAAAAGATTATATGTCTGGCAACATGACTCTGCACCATGCTTCACAGCCTGTCAAGGCTGTCAGACAATTTCTACGTTATCCCTTACATTAGGTCATCTAACTCCCTAGACTGTAAACCCCTTGATTAACATGCTAGAGACTAGCAAAGTGATTATAGCAGCATTCACCAACTTAAACGAAGAGACCGTCCAAAAGAGTAGCACTAAAATCTGAAGTTGTCTGGAGGCTGTGGTTGAAGCCAATACCGATTTTCTTACATAAATTTACTCTTCCGTATTTCAAGATATTTTTGTGTAATTTTGGTAAATATATCTGTTAAAATTAAATGGCAGTATTATTTTCATTATCAACCGCATCCTCTCTCTCTCTCTCTCTCTCTCTATATATATATATATATATATATATATTTATTACAATAATCTATGTGTTTTGTCACTTTCTTACTATATATATATATATAATTTATATGAATATCAATTTTTTCACTTAGCTGGCTTTTATATATATATATATGTAAACATGTTACGGAAATTAACGAATTTTAACGAAACTTGGTTATAAGCAACCGACAATTTGTAATGAATTATTTTGAACATCATTTTTACCGATACTCGTATTTAAGTAGATATTCTGTTTTTAATTAAACAGTATTTTTTTTAATATATATTTATATCTACCGGCCTGATTATTTTACAATAAATTTTATTGCGAAAATGTGTGCTATCCAGCAGGATTCGAACCTGCGACCCTTATTTACATAGGGATGAATAGCCTCTTGATCAGACGAGGTTTTTATCATCGAGTGGTTAAGACAGTACCAGATCAAATGGTAGCTTCCCCTATTTAAATAGGGGTCGCAGGTTCGAATCCTGCTGGATAGCACACATTTTCGCAATAAAATTTATCGTAAAATAATCAGGCCGGTAGCTATAAATATATAAAAAAAGAAAAAATACTGTTTAATTAAAAACAGAATATCTACTTAAATACGAATATCGGTAAAAATAATGTTCAAAATAATTCATTACATATATATATATATATATATATTAATCATATCACTCCAAGCCAAGGCGGCAACGCCACTGATGCGCAGAAGGCTACGTAACCTGTTCAATAGACGTGGGTGGAGTGTGAACCGGGCGATAGTTTAGTCTATCTACTCCAATTGAAAAAGAAAAACGAAAAGAGTAAAAAAGATTTGAA
This sequence comes from Ascarosepion bandense, assembly GCA_037127315.1. Taxonomy (NCBI): domain Eukaryota; kingdom Metazoa; phylum Mollusca; class Cephalopoda; order Sepiida; family Sepiidae; genus Ascarosepion; species Ascarosepion bandense. The sequence continues at coordinate 1,618,006 of JBBBDQ010001461.1, read as the reverse complement.
AACAGAAAGCCGGAAACCACATCCTAAACAGGGAACAAGGGATGAGCCTCTTCACCTGTTCAATAGACGTGGGTGGAGTGTGAACCGAGCGATAGTTTAGTATATCTACTCCAATTAAGTTTAGTCTATCTATTCCAATTAGTTTATATATATATATATACATAAAAGAAAACTTTTCTTTACCAATGCTCTGATAAAATTTATCATGTCAAATGTAAGGATTTTATTTTGCAACATGTGAGATTCAGCGTTATACAGTATAGATATAGATATCAACACTAGATGGCTACTCTCAGTTTCACAATGCAGTGCTGACCACTTTTTATTTCGATCTAATCTATAGTGAGTAGAGTCGTACCAGTTATCGACTCAGAACACAGAACTAGTAATCAGAGTTCGAATTCAACCTGTGGTTTTATCATAAAACATTCTTAGATTTTCATAATTTTTAATATTAAGAACACTGAAAATATTCTCAATGCTAACAGTGAAAAACAAGGTAAACTACGGAAGATGCTAATTGATGCCAATTAAGGCCTAAAATGAGTGAATTTTCTTGAATTTATATTTTCTCAATTATTTAGAATTACTTTTTGACTTTTTTATCTTTACTATTAATGGAATTATTATTCATTATTTATTTATTATTAGTTATTTTCTTGTTATCATTTATTTACTTATTATTATTTTATTATCTATTTATTAGTTTACTTTCATCATATAAATTATATATGTCTGTGTTTATCTTAAATAATAGTAATTTAAAATTATTTCAACATTTTCTTTTAATTAAAAAATATATTTTCATGTATATTAGTTTGGGAAAGAGGTATTTCTTTTAGGAAAAGAGATATTTGAAAATATCCGGGGCGAAGGTTAACATTTTGGCAGGATTCAATAAAGGCACATTCAAGAATATTCTTATTTTCTCTTTTAATAAGTGAGACATTTTTGAGGACGAAGTTGTGGTTGAACTTATTCTGTGTATGACTAATGCGTTTGCTAAATGCTCATATATAAGCTCCTCTTTATTTGTCTATACTTTTGAGATTAGGTAGAATTTACTTTATTTACACTGTTCGGAATGTTGTTTTCATCTTTATTGTCATATTTAAATGAGAATGATATACCCTAGTGATCGAAATAAAGGATTTGGTTAAAAATTCTTAGTCTCTGAAGAAGGCCGGAGCGTAAAACGGCTGAAACGTCGTTAACATGGCAGTAAAGATGAGGACATCAATGTAAATAATGTAAGATCTTCTTTGTGCACGTTTATACGTTTTTTTAAACATTTATGCAAGTTTCCCCAATATGTCTAAGGCGCATTTGTGACAGTTTATTTTATATATAGCTGCTTCATTATTATTGGTATTGAGATGTTTTTGTTCTGATCATATCTATAGTAGTTTTAGATGTGGTTGTAATTATAGTGTTAGTGATAAGATTGGATATATTGTTTTGATAGTAGATGTTAAAGAATTTGTAGGTATTATCATATACTTGTTTTTATCTATTTTTGTCATTGTTACAGTATTTACATTATTCGGATTATTGTCCTCATCTTTGTTGTCATTTGTACGACGTTTCGGTCGTTGGACGCTCCGGCCTTCTTCGGGTGCTAGGAATTTCGAACCGAACCCTTTATTACAATCACTGGGGTATATGAACTCCATTCCCTGCATAGTAGTGCCTCTTTTGGTAGTCATGAATTATCTTCTAACTCTGTAAGTTACTTTGTTCACTACTGCTGTAGCCTGGTATTGAACTCCCAACTCTTTGGGTTAAGTCACAGGAACTAACCAACGTCTATAACTCATAAAATTGTAGTTTTTGTTGTTTTAAAATGATCCAAAACTATCTAAATATTTACGAAACGTCGTTCAAATTGCAACAAAGTTGAATACAATAGTTCGAATAATGTAAATACTGTAAATACTACCTCATCTCAGAAATATAGACAAATACTAAAGGATCGGTACGGACCCAATATACCAAAAATATAGAGACAGAAGGCCGAAGCGTACAACGGCGGAAACGTTGTACAAATGACAAGTTTGAGTACAATAGTCTGAATAATGTAAATGCTGTAAATACTACCTCATCTCAGAATATAGATAAATAGCAATAATGATATTGTGAATACAAACGTTGGTTAGTTCCAGTGTCTTGAACTAAAGAATTGTATGTACGATACCAGGCAGCAACAGTGGTGAACAAATAGCTTAGGAAGCTAAATTAATGGAGATAACTACATGGATACCAAAAATGACATCGCACATAGAATGATATACTCTAGTGATCATAATAAAAGATTCGATTCAAAATTCTTAGCACCTGAAGAAGGCCAAACGTAAAACGACCGAAACGTCGTGCTCATGGCGATAAAGATGAGGACAATAGTTCGAACAATGTAAATAGTGTCCCTGATTGTGTTACACCCTAGAGTGACTCTTGATCCTTGTAAAATAAAATGAATCTTTTCGAAATCTCTAAATCGCTCTTTGCTGGATAAAACACTTGATGATGGTTGGAGAATAGCTGAATAATTCTGAAATAAAACAGTAAAAACATAGATATTCATTACAAACAAATTCAGTTAAGACCACTAATTTATCACTCACGTAATCTGATCTATATGGTTGTTATATTCACGAAGAAAATCAGTTGAAAAATCAGTTATTTAAAAAAAAAGTAATTATAAGCTTCTTGGCATTGCAAAATGGAGGCGACTATCTTAAACCGTTGAAATTAGCGGGAAATTAGATCCCGTTTTAGTGAGCTTTTGCCGACATAGCGGAAGATTGCTAATAAACATACCGCGTTGAATATATAATCTTCTTCTAACTTCGTTGGAGAATCTAATAAAAGAGATTTTCCACCGAATAAACGGTTTTGCATCAAGAATGTCACTAACCTTTTAAACAACGCCAATCATGGCTGACATAATGAACCGCATTTGAATGACTCCGATTTTCCCTGCAGAGGGACAACCTGGCTGCCATTTTTCCATAGTAGACCAGCAAGCAGCCTTTCTTATTAAGCAAATATTTAATAAACACAACGCGTTCTTTGTGCATTTGTCGAAGATTTATTATTTCTTTTTATCTGTCTTTTCACTCGGACAAAATGGCTGGAAGCTATCTTTCGTTGCCCTTTGAAAAGAACCTACAGAAGACGCCGACCGAAGGATTAAGGCATTTTCTTCGTGAAATCTTCAACCACTGCTCAAATGTCTTAACATCGTTAACTCGGTACCGAGTTCAAAGTTGGTGGAAAAAAAGGCAGGAAAAATTATTTTCTGCCCTTTGATACTTTTAACTTGGTTTGTATGAGTTGAATTTGAGAGAAAGAGAGAGAGGGAGAGAGAGAGGGAAAGAGAGAATTCGCCAAGTCATGTACAAATTCCAGGTGTTCACCTTTATCTTATCTTAACTTTGGACTGATTTATGAAAATACTTAGTGATATTTTCTCATGTTATGATGAAAGAGTGTAAACTGCGAGTGGGTCATGCGTGAGACCTGTGAGGTCAGGTTGAAAATCGGAATATGAAAATTACTATCAATATTTTTGCCTCAATCATATCCAGCCTCAGCTTGAGTACTTCCACGTGGTGTAATGGTTAGCAAAACTGTTTTACTAGATCAATTATGACTGAAAAATGAGTTCGATCTTCACTGCGTGCTCCGAAATTTCGGCCTTGTGCTAAGCTTAAAGAATCCCCATATTTAGCCTCAGCTTTGTTTATACAATATTAGGTACTCAGTAAGGAACTGCATCATTATAATATTAATAATAAGATAGCGTTTTAAATATTACAACACGGAAAAATGACCTGAGTTAAGTTTGGTGCAAGGTCATACATACACGGTACTGATTATTTTCGTTGCAACTGCCTGTGCAGTTTCCAAAATAATGTGATAGTGTCTACATCAAGTGTTTTCTCACACCATTGAATGAGTCATTCTTTGGAACATGCCATCAAAGAGACCGTAATTGATAAGACCACAGGTTGAATTCGAACTCTGTAGTTTTGTACTCTGAGTTGATAAATGGTACGTCTCTGCTAACCATAGATTAGATCGAAATAAAAAATAGTCAACACTGCATTGTGAAAAGAGAGTAGCCATCTTGTGTTGATATCTATATCTATACAGTATATGTATAAACCCCAATCTACAATATTAAGCACTCTTACACAAATTTTAAATAATTCATACGTCAAATTTAAAACAATTTCACCAACAACGCTAAGAGAAACTCATACAACATCTACAATAACAGAAAAATATTATGTCAGTAATAACAATAATAACAACAATGACAATTTTATAGTATTCAGTAGTATTAACAGTATTTACATTATTCGGACTATTGTTCTCATCTTTGTTGCCATTTGAACAAAGTTTCGGCCGAAACGTTGTACAAAAGGTAACAAAAGGTAACAAAGATGAGGACAATAGTTCGAATAATGTAAATACTATCTTTATTGCTATGTTTGAATGAAAATGATGTACTCCAGTGATCGTAATAAAGGGTTCGGTTTGAAATTCCTGGCACCTGAAGAAGGCCGGACAGTGCAACGGCCGAAACATCGTAAATATGGCAATAAAGATGAGGACAACAGTCCGAACAATGTAAAAAGTGTAAATGCCACCTCATCTCAGAAGTATAGAAAAATACATAAAAAGAGACATATTTTATGGAATACGTGGGGAAGATAACTCTCGACTTGAATACGTAGAGAAGTTAACTCTAGACTTAAACAAGTTCAAATTGTAGTTTTTTTGGTTTAAAATGATCCCAAACTATCTAAATATTGTAGAAGTATTTGTCACAGCTATATAAATATAAATATGTTGTGAAAATACGATACAAACAAGTGAGTGGTTAGTTCGAGTGGTAAAGAGTAACGAACATACGATTAAATTAGCAATAAGGTTTATTGAACTAGAGGTACAAATATTAAGAGTCCACACAATAGTCTATGTACGAAAATAGAGCGGAGAGTACTTCCGCCCGTTCTTGGTCGTTTTCCGGTCATCTTGCTCGTAATCTACTGCGTGGTGCATTTATAATGGCTGACAGTCCATTGCTATGGGGAGACATGTTCTTCCATTACAACAAAATATAAAATAGTCCTAGCTGTGTAAGTATGTTTATAAATATGAGTCATAGCTACATAATTGTTTTTTTCTAAAGAATTAATGATGTTTCTATTTAGTCTTTTTAAAGAATGCGCATTTTTACATTCAGATTTTCTTGCGAGGTCATACCTGCTCGGTTTCGTATCTGAAACGTAAACAAAGAAATTTCTTTAAAAATCTGACATTTTTGTGATTTTTTTAGTAGATACCCGTGTTTCATTTATTTCAAAGAGTGTGTATTACGTTTAACCGACTGCGCACTCGAAAATACCTAAATAAAATGTGCTCTCCAATAGATTTCGAACCTCTAAGTTCCACCTTGTTGGAGAATCTACAATCGACAACATAATTCTATTTAGCGTTTTTAAGAAATGCACACTTTCTCGTTCAGTTTTCTAATCAGCTCAGATTTCTCATTCAGATTTCATATCCGCTTATATTTCAGATTTCATATCTGCTCAGATTTCTCGTTCAGAATTCATATCTGCTCAGATTTCTCGTTCAAAGTTCATAACTGCTCAGATTTCATGTTTCATATCTGCTCAGATTCCATATTTCATATCTGCTCAGCTTTCTCGTTCAGATTTCATATCTGCTCAGATTTCATGTATCATATCTGCTCAGATTTCTCTTTCAGATTTCATATCCGTTCAAATTACAGATTTCATTGCTCAGATTTCTCATACAAAGTTCAGCATCGTATCCGAAACGTAAGTGAGGTAATTTTTAATCTAATTTTTATTACTCTAAACGTAGTTTTCCGTGGATACTTGTATTTGAAACAGACGCTCCGTTTTTAAATATTTTATTTTAACCTATGTGTATTACATTTACTGGCCTGCGCATTCAAGAAAACTTAATAAAAAATGTGCTCTCCGGCAGAGTGGCTTCTCTTACATCTGTGACTGCATGAGATTTTTATCACGTCCATACACTATTGTCTCGACTGACCATTAGCTAGGGCCATTGTCTACGTAACTCCAAGGATGCGTACGAAAACTGTAACGCTGTATGAACACACTGGCATGCTTTACCGAACGATCGCCCATATTGTCGGTGTCAACATTTCAACTGTCAGTCGTGTCATCAAGGCCAAGAAACAATCTAGATCCATCAGTCTAAAACATAAAGAAAAATGTAGTCGTAAGAGAAACACATGATCAGGGAAAGTGTGAAAAATCCCAGGAAGACAATATTCATTTTACTTCAATTAATTTGCACAAGAGTGTAGATAGATATGAACAGATTAAGACAGGATCAGATAGATAGATACGTATATAGAGAGATAGATAATGAACAGATTGAGATAGATAGATAGATAGATAGATAGATAGATAGATAGATAGATAGATAGATAGATAGATAGATTAAAGTAGTTCAAGACGTGTAAAAACAAGACAAAGTCTCATATTTTGATAATCGAAGAACGATATGTTATTCACAAAAGCAATGACAACAGTTTTCATTTTAAAACTTCTGCCATTTGCTAAATAATCGGCTGTTGCTTCTCATTCCTGCAAATAATAAAATCAAACGAAATTTGTATGAATTGAAAAGAGAACAATCGAAAATTTCATGACCCCATGATGGTAGAAATCTTGTCCATAGATATGTGTTCCGATAATTTACGAATAATATTAAGAATGAATAAAAAATTGTGTATTCATACATGTATGCATCTATAGTAGTGCTACAGTCCGAACGATGAATGAATTGTGTGATATAAATGGAAGAGAATGTGGTAGGAAGAGATGATGCGGTTAACGAGCATCGTTAAAAAGCAACAATAACTATCTCAAGAATAATACGGACAAGAATAATAATAATAATAATAATAATAATAATAATAATAATAATTACATTCTAGCACGGTACGGCCCGGATAAAGATTATGAACCATTGCGTATGTAAGTACTCTTACAGTACATATAATTATGTGGTTGTGTGCTTGTACGTAGGGGGGTCATACTGTTTTCCATCAGCGAAAAATTCCACTCAAACACCTTCTTACCAACATTCAACAACACCAACAAAACCCTTGTAACACCAAAGATGGACTCAAGTCAAGGATTATAGCATTCCCAAACTTAAACAAGGAGACCGTCTAGAAGAGATGCAAGAGATTCCAAAATCGTCTGGAGGCGTGGTTGAAGCCAATACCGATTTTTATGAAGAAATTCAGTTTTTAGTATTTCGAGATATTTTTGTGTAGTTTTCGTAAATATATCTGTTAAAATAGGATGTTAGTTACATTTTCACTGTTTGCGTAATTTAGACAATATTTTATCCATTACAACCGATATATATATATATATATATATATATATATATATATATACTGTTAAATATAAGAGACAATGAATGTCTATTATGTTTAATCATGAGCCATTCTAACATCGTATTTTAACTTTAATCTCAGGTGAAAATAAAGACAAAAATTCTCCAACATTTGGATAATTTGTATTAAGTGGGTTCTAAGCCTTCGGCTCACATGAGCCATCTTCAGAGAGATTACAAGGACGTTAACAGAAAAACATCCACCATCAAATGAAAATGACTCATGTGAGCCGAAAGCTTAGAATCAACTTAATAAAAATTATCCAAATGTTGGAGAATTTTTGTCTTTATTTTCCCCTGAAATTAAAGCCAAAATACGATGTTTAGAACGGCTCATGATTAAACATAGACATTCATTGTCTCTTATATTAAAAAGTATATGTTTAGAAAACTATTTGCTGCTTCGATACACTCACTCTGGAAAAATAGTAGACTGATGAGCTGTGATAAGGCGAAACAGATCTGTCTGCGGATGACAATATTTACGCTCTCACACCCTGATTGAGCACTCTGGAAAAATAGTAGAATTTGATAAACAGTAGCTACTCTGATGTGTACGCATCGCTCATTCAGTGAAATGAATTAGAGCACGCTAGCTATTGGGCGCGTATAATGATATGCGCTAAAATGTCTGCCTACTTCAACCGAACGCCCATATCCCAGGGGTAGAGTCGCCGACTGACGCCATTTCGGTCGGGTTTCAATCCTGGGTAAAAAAGCAATCGGAGTCTAACCGTACTGATGAGCTGTGATACGGCGCAACAGATCTGTCTGCAGATGACTATATATATGTGTGTCTAAGACTGCCAATATCTTTATTACAATACTGCCTGGTCCTACTGATTTGGTTTTATGCAATTTGACCTGGGCAGCATCCACTTTGGTTTTTAATATTTCTGGCATGTCTGTATTTCTGTTTATTACTGGTTGCTCTCTCTTGACAGGGAAGAGATCTCAGATATAAAGAAAAAAGTGATGGTAAACGAGCAAGACCTATTGAAGGCAAGAAAAGACATGACCCTGTGGAGAGTCATGATAGCCAACACCCCGAGAAAACATGCCATAAAGAAGACGAAGGTGATGAAAAAGAAGAAAAATATGAAGAAGAGAACGATGACAACGAATATGAAGAGCAGGAAGATGAAAAGAATTAAGGCTTATTTTTTATTAATGAATGATAAGGCCAGTTTAGCCAAAATTATATCGGAAAATACAGATTTATATTTTTCAAAGAAATTAATTTTAATACGTGGCTGGTAAAAGAGATTACTCCGATGCCAAAATTACGCACACTTTCATACATTCACTTCCCGCCCATATAATCTTTTCGAATTGGCTAAACAAATTTACAGAAAAAGATAAACAAAACCAATTCAATATTCGTAAATAATAAAGAAGTACAAATTAACAAAATATATTTAAAAAAAAATTAAGCGAAAATAAGAGGCTCTAATGAAAAGACACGTCTTCTCGTTACGTTTGCTAAAAACAATTGTCGGATTTCGAAGAGGAGGTCGACAGCAGAGACATCGTGAAATGTTGTAAGTGTTATCTCAATTTGCTGGTAGCAAATCGATCCGAACCAAAACTCTAAGTCAAATTACTTATATCTTTAATTTCTGTGAGGTTCTAAATCAAATTATTTCGCCGGTTAATGTACTGGCTTCTAAGACACTGATTTCCTTGTGGGTAGATGAACGGTATGTACTTCAGAAGGGAAGTTAAAAAGCATAAATGAATTAGAAACGAAAAGAAAAGAAAAGAAAAGAAAAGAAAAGAAAAGAAAAGAAGAAAAACAGAAGAGAAGCACAAAAGAGGTTAATAGAGAGATATAGGGAGATAGGATGTATCATTGCGAGATAGATAGATAGATAGATAGATAGATAGATAGATAGATAGATAGATAGAAATAGGAAAAATAGATAGATAGAGTAGAAATGGAAAAAGAGAAAAGAAAAGTGAAAAGTAGGAAAGGAAAAGGGAGCAGGTAAAGAAAACTATAGCAAAAGGAGAAAAAAGACAAAAAGATCAAATGGAATCATTTACAAAGTTTTGAGAGTGTAAAAAGAAGAAAGAAAGGAAGAAAGAAGTAACCGAAGAAAGAAAAAAAGACGTGAACAAAGAAAGAAAGAAAGAAAGAAAGAAGTGAAGACGAAAGAAAGAAAGAAGGAAAGAAGTGAACAAAGAAAGAAAGAAAGAAATAAAGAAAGAAAGAACGGATAAAACAAGAAAACGAAAAAAGAAAGAAGATAGAGTGGGAGGAAGGAGAAAATAAGAAATAAATCAAGGAACGAAAACTATAGGAAAAAGAGAAAAAAAAACAAAAAGATCGAATGGAAGAACAAAGTCTCGTGAGTGTAAAAGAATGTAAGAAAGAAAGAACGTAATCAAAGAAAGAAAGAAAGAAAGAAAGAAAGAAAGAAAGAACGGATAAAACAAGCAAAAGAAAAAGAAAAGAAGAGAGAGAGGAAGGAGATAATAAGAAGGAGAAAAAATAAGAAATAAATTAAGGAAAGAAAAATAATAACAAAAGAAGAAAAAAGATAAGAAGAATTAATGGAAGAACAAAGATCTTGTGAATGTATAAGAAAGCCATGAAAAAAACAGAAAGAAAAAAGAAAGAAAGGTAAAAAGAAAGGAAATAAGAAAAAGAAAGAAAAAGGGGAAGAAATAAAACAGTGAGATGACAGACAATAAGAAAAAGCTGCGTTTTCTTTATGGTTGATTTTGCTTGTTTCATTCCTTTACATTTTTCTTTTCCATGTTCACCTTTCTTGTTTTATAGTCTTTCTTTCTTTCTTTCTTTATTTATTTATACATCTCCGCTTATATTACCCTTTGTCTGAGACAAATTGAATGGGTAAAACTCCCGTATGCAGCAATAGAATCAAATGAACTATTATATGTCCTCATCAAACTTCAACATAAGCAATTATAGAACATCTATTGCGAATCGAACTTGTTTATCATCAAACTAGCAGTATAGCCCGGCGTTGCTCGGGTGTAATGAAAGCTTTAAAACTAATCCATGATCCTGGAACTCAGACTCTTTGATGTTGGCACGAAAGACTAAAAAGCAATAGTTGTTTCCAGTTAAAGCGAAACCGTAGACTGAAAGAAAAATGAATGGATGTAAGTCAAATTTTGATTTCCTGGTATCGATATCAAATAACTTTTTTCGTCGTAAACTGAATTTTGAAGGCTAAATAAGTCCTTTGAGCAAATGGTATCATGGCTGAGACTAAGAACTACAATTATACCTACTTAGAGCCAAACCCGAAGCAAAAACTAAAATAAAAGGGCTGAAAAAATGCAGACGTACAGGCTGATAAACAGACACACACACAAACATCTTGCTTTTATATATATATATATATATATATATATATATTATCGATTTTCTGCACTATTGTAAGAACTGCAACCTTGAAACTTCTGAATATCGTTTCTTATGTTTTTGTCTATGAGTGTATCAAATTTGATTAAAATCGGACCACTCCTTCTATAATCCGATTTTTTCGATTATCGATTTCCGATATTTATCGGGGGTACCTCGACACAAAACCTAGCTAAGAACACTCGCAGACGTTTATAGTACAACTGTGTAACTTTTCAAGAAAATCGCTTCAGCCGTTTCGGAGTCTATAGGTAACGGGCACACACACACACACACACACACACACACATAAAGTTCCATTTATAAATAAGTTTAGATATTCGAGATAGATCTGCGGTAGATTTAATCAAGTACACAAAAACATACGCAAGCACACATAATTTAACAAATTTTAAAATATACATTATGTGTGTGTGGGCGTGTGTGCGTAACATTATATTGCTTAAAATGTACTACATTTATATGGAGGATTGGTTAATAATTGGTATATGGCATACGCATACGCATCTATATAGAGGGCTGTCATAGAAATGAACACTGTCAATTCCTATGCATTGCTGATACCACGGTGTTTATAACTACAAAAGCCTCAGTCCCGATATTGAGTACTTGTTTCATATAAATATAGAACATTTCAAACAATATAATAAGCACTACGGCCTCTACATTCTGGCTGTCTTCAGAAGTATGTTGCCGTACACTTAATTTTTAGGTATTTTCAAACCGAATATTGGTTTGGTTTATGTTTGCATAGTGGTTTATCAACATCTGTATGGATTATCGAATGCGAAAATTTAACTGTTTTGAACATAATTTTATGGTTTCAACTAAATATATTTTGAATGAAATTGCAAGCCTTCAACTACAGATAAAATGTTGGGTCATTTGGCTATAAAATATATTGCTGGCAATTCAACTATAAAATGTATCGCTGATAATTCAACTATAACATTTATAGCTGGTGATTTTTCTACAGTTATGAATTGCTGGTAATTCAACTATAAAATGCGGCGTCGTTAATTCTACTATAAAATGTATTGTTGGTAAATTTACAATAAGTATATTGCTTGTAATTCAACTATAAAATGTATTGCTGGTGATCTTACTATAAAATATACTGTTGGTAATCCAACTATAAAATGTATTGTTGTTAATTCTACTATAAGATGTGTTGTTGGTAATTCTACTATAAAAGGTGTTGTTGGTAATTCTACTATAAAAGGTGTTGTTGGTAATTCTACTATAAAATGTGTTGTTGGTAATTCTACTATAAAATGTGTTGTTGGTAATTCTACTATAAAATGTGTTGTTGGTAATTCTACTATAAAATGTATTGCTTGTAATTCAACTATAAAATATATTGCTGGTAATTCACTTATAAAATGTATTGCTAGTAATCCTACTATAAAATATATTGCTATTAATTCCATTATATGTACTGTTTCTATTTTTTAAATGTGTTACTGATATTTTTACGATAAAGATATATTTTTATACTATCGTAGTTTTTTTTTACCATACCTGGGTCCCTAACAGGTGATATCACCCCGTGTCTGGGTAGACCTGGGAAAGTCGACGATAGAAAGTGGATTGGGAATAATCTACCCCTGTGTATTAAATAAATGGTCCATTTCACATTTCCAAGTAGGTTAGTAAGAATGACGACAGTCACCCGAGAAGGCCAGAGAGTTCGACGGTCTGAATGCTGCGGGTAGAATAACTGGTCCCAGCAACAAAGCTATATAATAATAATAATAATAATAATAATAATAATAATAATAATAATAATAATAATAATGTGTTTGTTAGGAAGATTTTACAAACCTCCACTTTTTGTGAAAAACGATTGAAGTAACTCAGTGGTTTCTGCTTCGCTCTGTGCGGTTGAAAGATATGTAAACTTTAAACATTCTTCTAAAATTAACAGTTTCTTCTCTCGAACTTCTCGTTTGTGGAATTCCCTTCTATAGATTCTTGCTTTTCAGTCATCTTTTAAAAAATGTCTAAAATTTTATAAAATTAATGTTTTAAGATCTTTTTTAGAACCTTGAGGGTCCTGGGTATGACGGTAAACTGCATTCGGCAGCAAGGCCTCTGATTGGGTGGTTGTGAGGAGCATGGAACCACCTTTTAATTGTGGTTGTTTCCCGGTCCACCCTGACCCGGAGTGGTAGCACCTGTTAGGTTCCCAGCTATGGGCAAATAGTTAACTTCCAAACTCAGGTCAAATCACTATGAAAGTATAGCAATAGACTCTTTAGAGAAATATATATACATAAAAATAGACTTTTATAGAAAAATATACATTTTTTGAAAGAAAAAGTTACCAATACATTTTTAAGAAAAAAACATTGCCATAATACATAATTATTACCAGCAATACATTTTTGAATACAAAACTAGAAGACCTCTTTAATTTCTAAAATAAAAATAAAAAATAAAACAAAATAAAATTTTTCATTAAAATTTGGCTAAATCAATTTTCTCACTACAACCGAACATTAAAACCCCATTTTTGACATTAAATAACACACAGAGGTTGATATGCCATTAAACAAAACTCAAACTCAGAACCTTTGAAATTTTAGTAAAAAAAAAAAAAAAGCTCTTGCTTCTGTGGTGTCAACGGTTAACCATAAATTAACACCGGAAAAGTATGGATCAATGTCAAAAAAGTATAGTTCAATGTCAAAAACGTATGGGTAAATGGCAAAAAAGTATGGGTCAGTGTCAAAATTGTATAGGTCAGTGTTTAAAAAAACGAGTCAATGTCAAAGGGGGATCATAAATTTAAACGGGAAACTTATTGCGGTGAAAAACATTAATTCAAAAATTTAAGTGCAATGTCAATCCTTTTTTTTTTCTCACATTCTCTAACACTCTGTAGCTAGCACCAACTTACTCAGAGAAGCTTAACTCACTGATCTGTCCATTCTGAACTCTGGTCGTGTATAAATAATACTCTCGGAGATTTCAAATTATGGACAACCTGGTGCCAGTCGGCTGAGCTTTTCTATTGATTTGTCCTCCTTCATGTGACTCTGGCGGCCAATTAGTGTTCAGCACACACCTTTAGATCTCTGATCTTTATCCTTTTCAGTCGAACATTTCAAACTCTAGAGCCTTGATGAAGCACAGTATATGCATTTTTTTATATATGCATGGCGAGATGAAAAGAAACGAAAAGAATCTATAATATCGTGGTTTGGCGGGAAAGTAGCTATTAAGGAAAAAGCTATTTTTGAATAAACTTTTAATATAAATTTTAATTGTCGACCAACCGCCCCTAAAATATAACAGAATATTCTGAAAAATTTGTAACATGATATTGAAATGTATATTTGACAAGTAGCTCGTTACTTAAAATTAATTCTAAAATTAAAGTGAGAATCGAAATCCACATTTGTTGCGGGTTTCTTTCAAATTAAGCGCTATTGAGCAGAAAATCCGTTTTTTTTAAAAAGTTTTTTTCCCTTAGAATGAGAAAAACACACAGCATTGATAAAATATAAGACGTTCATCAAACGTCTTTTTTTCACATAAGATGAGTGGGAAAACGTAGTGGTGTTCCGAGTATTGCAATGTTTGGTAGAATTCTTTTACTGTGAAACCAATAAATTGTAAACGCAAATTCTATTCCAGCAGCTTCTTTTTTCGCACTTCCCAAACTTGTACTAAACTTGCCGAACGTTATATGATGAAACTGTCAGACTTAGTCAGACCGCATAGGGAAGGCGTACAAACTGAGCAAGAAGGTACTCTAAGCACTTTCGGACGCAAACAGATAATAACGAACGATACACTCGTTCCGCATTCCATTCACATAAGCAACATAGGAAGGTGTACCGCTACATTTCCCGTTCTCTGTTTTTAATTTTAATTTTACTGTGCAAGGGAGTAAAGCTACTAAGACACAAGCGAGACACAGGGTTTGTGAGAATTAGGAACAGAAACATTAATAATTAGCGGAAAGAGAAAACAGTAATCACGAGGACAATAGATAGTGATTGACATTGTAGTTAATTTTTTGCAAATTAAAGTTGGTTGGAAATCTTGAATCCACAAAGCGAGAAGTGAGTGAAACAAAACTGTTACTATAGAATATACGGTTACGCCTGTCAGTCAGTTAAAGTGCCATACGTAATACGCGCTTTTTGGGCAATTATGTCTCAAAAGTGACATGACTGACTGGGCAGAAGATTATCCCCCAGTAGGTTGCCATTATTTTCTGCAGTAGACTGGTTGCCAGTCAAGGCAATAGAACCCAGTCTGTCCTAATATTTAACCCATAACTAGAGGAAAGAGACTGATTAATACATTTCCCAAGAGTATTTGTGCGTAAGTGAATGCAAGGAGTTCAACTGGAATTCGAACTTGGCCCCCCGATTTATCATTCCGAGTCTATGTCCACTGCACCACAACGCACATCTGTGCGAACAAAAACGCTATATTTCGAACTCGGCATGCGTTTCTCCATTTTCAAGGCTGATAATCGTTACGTTATCCGCATGTAAATATTCAAACAGCAGACACACAATACTTTTATGTTGCAATGCCACTTTTATATAGGTAGGGTACGAACTCACCCAAACATTAGGATGAAATTTACCTTTGCATGTGTAGTATATACTATGAACAAAAGCACACATTTCCTTTACTCCCACTTCCAATCATGTCACCCATCGTCCTCAAATGAAGAAATCCATGACAGCCATTCTTTCTGCGGTAGATTGGTTGGCAGGCAAGGCTATAGAACCCAATCTGTCCTATTATTTAACCTATAGCTGGAGGAAAGAGACGGATTAATACCTTTCCCAAGGGTATTAGTGCGTAAGTGAATACAAGGAATTCAAATGGAATTCGAACTCGGCTCCCCGATTTGTCGTTCCGAGTTGATATCCACTGCACTACAACTGTAAATTTATGAGATCTCGACGTCAGTCTAGTACTAAAGTATTAAAAATGTCAAGTTATTATAGCAAAGAGCTCATCCGAAGAATAACCATGAAAGAGACACAGACGGTGAAAAAGTGATTGAAGTTGAGCCGTCAGATCAGGACCAGTAATATTGCTGATTTGTCTTTGAATTTTATCAAGGAGCTCAAAGTAAATAGCCGGGGGATCAGACCATATATGGCAGCAATGTTCTATGCATGGACAAATGGTAAACTTATTGATATGCATGATAGATTATGGAAAGAAAAAATGTATCGCATGACACAGTGAACTGACTTTCTTAACAGGTGACCTAGCAATGAATTTAATATAATCTTTCCATTTCAAGTCATCTGAACACGTTAGCCTGAGAAGGCGCAACGAGTTTCATTTTTGGATGACAGCATCAGCCATGCTGATGGAAGGCACTGAGGAATCTCTCAGAGGATTAATGGATGGAAGTATAGTATTAAAAACGTTAAAATTAACAAGCTATCTTTGCCTTCGATATGCCCTATGAATGTCAAATTTTCTACGTCCGCCTTCCTCATCAAGATGTGCGTTGTGGTGCAGTGGATATCGACTCGGAACGACAAATCGGGGAGCCCAGTTCGAATTTCTGTTAAACTCATTGCATTCACTTACGCACAAATACCCTTGGGAAAGATATTAATCCGTCTCTTTCCTCCAGTTATGGGTTAAATAATAGGACAGATTGGGTTCTATAGGCCTTGGCTGGCAACCAGTGTACCGCAGAAAGCAATGGCAACCTACTGCGAGATAATCTTCTGCCCAGTCAATCATGTCTCTTTCGAGATATGATCGCCCAAAAGCATGTATCACGTATGGCACTTAACTGACTTCCTCATTATGTGTCCAAGAAATTTAAGCTGTTTCTAATTCTGCGTACAAGCGTCTGTTTTGTTTTGATTTACCTTAAGACTTCGTTGCTTAGACGCTGGTATTCCAGTCGACTTCTCGAGGATATGATTGTCATATTTATTTTTTAACTGATGAATATTAAACAGAGAGCAAATGCCAAAGTGGATTTGTTCATGTCTCGTATCGAGTAATAATTCCATGCATGCAATCCGCTCCGTAGGCATTGTTATTTGCTATAGAATCGGGTATCTATTGACAAAACAATGGCCGACTGCAGCAAAGTTAATAACAATGTGAGGTGAATGATAGAGCAAAGGTTAACTGTTCTTGAATGTCGTCAGTGAATTAGTATAGATAACAACTGCGTGTAAGTTTCGTGTTTCGACTCGCCAAACTGCGTCCATCACCCACACTCCTCTGTGACTCCTGCTCACGACTGTTGAAGAAGAAGCTGGGCGTTCAAAACTATCTCCGCTACCGACATAAGGGGAGGGGAAAAAGGGAATAAGTAGAGAAGGCGACGGTCCCGATGATCGGATTCGAGCGGGTGCTGACGACGATAGATAACAATTGCGTGTTTTGATGAATATGCTAATTTATTGTTTCTCTTGGAAGGGAGATGTTTGAAAGGCAGTGAGATTAGAGAATAAAGTTTCAATCTGCATCTGATCTACATTAATGATCTCCCCGATGCTATAAGATCCCAAGTAGGCATGTACGCCGATGACACCACAGTTTACTCTCGCCTCGATCAAAAATATGGTGTGGGCGACAAAGTGAACCTCGCTGCCAAGCTTGAGAAGGACCTCCAATCCGTAGTGGATTGGGGTAAGAAATGGCTCGTAAATTTTAATGCTTCCAAAACGAAGCTGCTATCAATTAATCATCATAGACAATCACTCCTACCTCCCATTAGTATGGAACAGGCTTGCCTCCTTGAGAGTAAAATACTACGCCTCCTTGGGCTCACACTCACAGCGGACCTCAAATGAAATGACTATATGAAATCCAGTGGTAAATCCGCTGCTATGAAAGTCGGTTCACTGTGCAGGGCCCGGAAGTTTTTCCCGTCTGAATCCATCCTGCACATAAATAAATCTACCATCCGCCCGTGTATTGAATACTGCTGCCACATCTGGTCGAGTGCTCCTGCTATTCTCCTCGGGGTTCTTGACAAAATACAACGGAGAATCTGTAATGTGATCGATACCGACTTGGCAGCTCTCTCACCGGCATGATGTGGCTTTCCCGTGGCTCTTCTATAAATACTTTCACGGCTTCTGCTCCGATGAACTTAGATCACTGGTGCGCCCTAGGTATGAATTTGCACGAGATACTAGATTAGCAACTAGGTCCCACTCTTTTACAGTTAAACAGATAAGATGTACCCGTAATTTCTACTCAAACAGCTTCTTTTCCGACAGCTACAATCTCCAAGAATTTAAATGTAATGTCAAAAGACACCTCTTATCACACTAACTCGCATCCATTCTCTCAAACTCTCTTCCCATCTACCCAACTCCCATCCTCAGTATCCTCATCCGTCTATCACCCGCCTTCCGACATTTCCTCTAACTAACCACTCTTTCTCATTACTTTCCCCTATGTAACCCCCTGCGTAATACTGGCAGTAGAATGCCTTGCTTGGGGTGGAATGATTAAAAAGAAATTTTTACAGTATTTAATATTAATAAAGTTTTTGGTCAATTTATATATTAGTTATTTTGATTATTCATCCACATTGTTTTTTCGCTTCTCTCTCTCAAGCTGTCTCGAAGAATGAACCCGCAAAGACATTCTGAAAACGAAAATAGTAAAAACATTTCCTAACTATTATATTTGAAAAAGTCAGTTAAGTGCCATACGTGATACACGCTTGAACGATCATGACTCGAAAGAGACATAACTGACTTAGCAGAAAATGTATCCACAGTATGTTGCCATTACTTTCTATCGTAGACTAGTTGCCAACCAAGGCTATAGGACCCAATCACTCCTGATATTTACCCAATAGCTGAAGGGAGAAACGACGGGTTAATATCTTTTCCAAAGGTATTTGCGCGTAAGTGAATGCAACGAATTCAACTGCAATTCGAACTCCTTTCTCCGACGTACGACTGGATAACAAGAAGCAATTGTTGGATATTCCTTCATTCTGAAATAGATTCTACCTCTTTCCCAGACTTACTTAGCGATAGTTGATTTTCTAAGCACCGCTTAAATGTGGCACAAGGCTGAAAGTACGAGGCACCCAGTGAGGATCGATTCTCATTAATCATTTGTAATAGATTCTAGCAAACAAGCCAGAGGTATCCTACTCAGCGATAGCTTTTAAATCTGTGTCTCTATGACGTAAGTGATCATGACTCTTCACAGTTTCCTGGATGACACCTAAACACGTGATCTCCACGCATGATTCTTCTTTAGTGTGTAATCTGATCTACATTTCAGAATGTGAGTTGCCAAGGCTTTATCGTGCTGTATATTATCTGAGCTGATGCATATTTTCGGGAAGAAGTGTATTTTTATGAAATAGAAAAAATGTGCAAACTGGCTAGTAAAAGGAAAATAGACATTGTTTTGATAAATATTTGATGGTTGCCAAAGTTAAGAATGCGGGCAAAATTCCCCGTGTCAAGAAAATATTTGATTGTTTTGAAACCAGTGTAGCCAAGGTCAGATAATGTGGGCCTTGAAATAGGGTAAACAATGTGCTAAATGATGATATAGTCGCTTATATAAGAGACAGATTATTATCAGTAGAGCAGTGTGAGAATTTGAGATCAGAACCCAGACCATGAAAGACACAGGGAAAACAGCGAAAGAGCGCGGCCTCTGGCTGGCCCGATGGGTGTATGCTGATACCTCTTACACTACATAACGTCATCTAAAGAATATAGAAAATGTTGCATGCCTTTATTGAAACGTGTTACGGTCGTCATTTTATTAAGAGGGAATATCGTCATTTTATCAGCGTGGAAAAGGGTAAGTGATTTTATAAGAGAGAAGATAACAAGTTTTGGGACCCCGTCGTCGAATTAATAATAGTCGTTCAATCGAAGGGTAGGCAACATTTATGTCGTTTTGGCTGCAGTTTAATTTGCGTCGTCTTGGTATCGAAGGGTACACAACAATCGAAAAGATAGTAGAATTGTTTTCTGCTACCTTCCCTACGGGTGTGAATCCAGAGTTTTCACTCCTCCTTCAGGACGTAAGTTATCGTATCTCGCCACAGATTCCTCTTCTTTTTATTATCCTTGAATTGCCAGCATTTATTTTGAGAGAGAGTCGAGCGCTCTTTGGTTTCCAGTGTTTAATTCGGAGTACTTTTTCTAGACTGTTTTCCACCCAAGTCTAGACATACAAGTCTACCCTCTTATTTAAGTTGTGAGCGAAGAGAGGAGGGGTGTGGAGAACAAGAACATCAAAACAATTTTTATCGCGGAAAATAGATTTCAAGTTTGGTGAACGAGTTCAATTTCTGTTCTCGTTTGTGGCAATCAATTTGCACAAATGCCCTTAGGACAAAACTCACAGAAATTGAAATCAATTTTCCGTGCTAATAATTGTTAACCTACCCTTAACAGTTACCCAATTCTCCACAAATTTCTTTAAAGATGCTGCGGATATCATGGATCGAGCACGTGAGCAATGATGAGGTTTTGGAAAGGATAGAAACGAAAAGGAAATGAATACTGAGTATCAGGAAAAGACACTGAAAGTTCCTGGGACATATAATGAGAAAGGAGGGCTTGGAGAACCTGGTACTAACAGGCCAGATAGAGGGAGGAAGAGACAGGGGTAAGCAGC
>JBBBDQ010001461.1:1437500-1595000 GCA_037127315.1 Ascarosepion bandense | reverse complement strand
GGCCGCGGGAATTGTAATGGATGTTAGGCTGAGTGGCTGTATATGAGCACATTTCTAAACTTAAGGCAGCCATCTAGTCTTGGCTTCTCTTTATCGTCCCGTTGCTGGGATTATATCCGTGATACCACAAATTATGAATCGAAGAAGACCCAGACCGGCTCATACGGCTGTTTCTGAAAAACACATTCTACAGATTGTCAGAGATGAAAAAGGTATCAGCTGACGTCAAGTGACCCAAGTATGTCGTACATCTCATAATACGCCGAGGAGGGTACCTTAAGAGCAGCTCCTGTATTATATCATTTGCAATGTGTTCACCCTCTGATCATTCACCCCAGAAGAACATTTACCGATGGTTTATTGCACAAATTACCGATCAGTTGAAGAAATGGAAAAACAGATTTACACAACGGACATTTGTGGGCCGATCGGAATAGACATGGTACAATAAGGGCTAGAAACCAGCTTCAGTTTACTATTAACATGTGAGCTAGAATTAATTTTATGAACTGGTAGGTTCATATGTTATCCCAGCATGTCTTACACAAACTGACTACAGGTACTTTCTTTCGAACACTCTTCCAAGCCAACTAGAAGATTTACCCCTGCAAATTACAAAGTGGTCAATGCATTATAGAGCTATATCACATTATAGTCATAGTGTTCGCGATACAAGGGTGACATCGACTATAAAAGATGGATAGGGAAGTTCGAGCCAGTTACATGGTCTGCACGTTCCTTCGAACTCAATACTATTTATTTTTATGTGTGGGGTCACATAAAACAATATAGTTTATCAAGTAGAAGGTTAAGCAATTGTTTTATAATGCAGATACAATTCACAGTTGTTCCATGGGTACCGGCGAAATCATTTAACACCGTGTGGAAATATTTAGAAATATCTGCCAGTCAATGATCCGACGTCTTCATGCGCGTGGAGAAGCAAGCAGAGGACATCTGAACATTTGTTATGAGTTAAAGTGTTGATGCACAACGGTGATCTTTTGGAGATATGTTTATATGAACATTTTACCTCGTCTGGGTGACAGGAACAGGCCCCCAAATTTTGTAAAATATTTTGGGATTGTATCTTGGATTGTACATTTAACAGCGTCTTCAGTAAACTTTATATTTAATTAATTAAAAAACGAAGGATTTGCTAACAATGGACTTATATCGAATGTTGTTTTTGTTTTGGTGTGAAATAACCAGCCTTCAAATTTTGTAAAAGTAATTTTGACAAACCCTGTATATATAGGGTTTTTCATTAAGACGGACCGTAGTTAGCAGTAAATAAAGCAGTGTTATTGTTGAAATTTTATTGATTTCTTTATTCGAGTCATGGCAATTATATGTGAAAAATAATATTACCTAAACGTCTGCCAAGGGTTCAGTCGATAGGGAAAAGTTTCGATGGCGTCTCTGCATAGTTGCTCCTCGATCTCAACTATATACCTTATTATCTAATCCTTCAGCTGTTGAGTTATTTTTGGCTTGTTGGCATCGACCTTACTTTTCAGATGACTTCAAAAAAAGAAATCCAAAGACGCAAGTCGCACGATCGTGGTGGTCAAATGACATCACTGTTTCTAGAGATAATGCGATCCGGGAACCTCTCATTTAATAAAGCCAAATGCATTTCTGTTTGAAGGCCCATTTTCGTAAAAAGCTTTGGTAACTTTAACACGTTGTTCGATTGTTAATCTTTCTTTGGTTGAAATTGTCAAAGACTGAAGTTGTTAAATCTGAAGGAAATGAGGTGCTTAAACTTAATTCACATTTAAAATCGATCCAAGTTATTGGAACCCTCTATACATAGTCTGACAATGTAAATCTATTCATTTTTCTTGCGTTCGTACAAGAATTTTCTTTTCAGGACATTAAATTAATCGAGCGATAGGATCACCTTATTAAAACGAATTTATTGTTACAAGTTTACTCTTGAACGACATAAGGGTATCTACAAGCGAAAGATTTCTTAAACCCCACACCCTCAAGAAAAGCATGATAATTATATATATATATATATATATATATATATATATATATATATATATATGCGTGTGTATGTATGTGAGTGTGCGCGTGTGTGTGTGTATGTGTGTACAAACTTTCAGAAAATTTATGAAATTATTATACTCAGAGGATCTTAGTTTTTTTATTATTTAGCAGTAAATAAATAAACAGATAAGACGTAAAACATTAGTAGCTGAACATTCTTGGTTCATTAAATATACTTTAAGCAAACTAGATTAAATTATTTGAATTAATCTATATATAAAATTATGTGACTTCCGTTAGTTCATTCGTCCGTCCATCACATCCTCAAAAATAGCCATACATTGATCTATCGAAACCAATTTTGGAGGAAATTGTGTAAAATGGTAAGGGGGGGGGGGGGCAAAATACATTTTGTTTTAATAGGGTGAGTAGCTTAATACAATAAATTTTCATTAATTTAGTGGGAAAATTAAAGGTTTTATTATTTCACATGCAATATACTTCATCTATTTAAAAAAAAAACAAATTAATGATTACAATAACAAATGGTATTTAATAAGAATGGAATATTGTTTTTTGCATATAATTTCTTTAAGTTTTTATATGCAAGAATCTAGTTTCCAGTTCGCCCTGCGTTTGTCAGAACTTTAAACAAATTCCAAGGTCAAATGCTTCAGAAATTTGGAATTTGGCTTCAGAAATAAAATTTTACATGTGCCCAGTTGTATGTTGCATGCTCAAGCGTAAGAAATCCTTCGAATTTATTGTTCGCTGTTAAAATGAAAAAAATTCTTAAAAATATTGTTTCATAAAGTCTTATAAATTAAATTAAATTAGATTAAAGAAATTGTTAAATCATGTTTTTATCAAAGTATTTTCCAAACAAATCACCCTATTCATATTTCAACGATTGGTTTTTGAAATTGAGGGTAACGTAAAGTTTATAAGTCTCAGCAAAAGAGCAAAATGCTGGGAAAATGTCAACACGCTAACGCCTGTTGCGAAAAATTCTAGCGGTATGAATTTTGTCAAACGATGCAAAGGAGAATATTACCGAATATTAAGGAAAATAATTATGATATTCATCAACAAAAATAAGAATTAACTCAAAAGACCCGAGAATATTTCAAAGTTTTTCTATTTAAATTACATAATGATTGAATTAGTTTATGGCAAGTTCTGTAGATATTCCCTGACCGCATCGTTAAATATTAGAGTCTAACAAAATATTTCAATAACAATTATAGATATGAATGTTGGACGTTATTTTAAGAAATGGGTAGAAAGGAAAAGATTTAAAATTGACAATATTTTCCATTTCATTGAAGCAGCAGTTAAACACTTTCTTTCTTTTTTCTTTCTTTCAATGAAATCAAATAGTGTGTTTTCCCTCCTTCAACGTGATCAAAATTGACCAATTATCTACGAGATATTAAAAGGTTTCATAGGAGATATTAAACACTTTTACCACTCTGTCTTTCTTTCTTTCTTTCTTTCTTTCTTTCTTTCTAGGCCAACCCCATCTTACGAACATTGCTCTTAATAAGAACTGTAAAATAATTCAGCAGACGATGTTATAAAATTTCTGGTAATCAGATTTTTTACGATTGCTAACTCGGTTTTATAGTGTCCACTTCTCTGCCTTTTGGCTAATATCGGAAGGATAACTCCATTTCATCTCTCAGTTTTGTGACTGTCATCGAACAAAGCGCAAATCACTTGCAGTTCTGTCTTCGGTCAGAGCGCAAATCACTTTCAGCTCTGTCTTCGGACAGAGCGCAAATCACTTACAGTTCTGTCTTCGGACAGGGCGCATCTCACTTGCAGTTCTGTCTTTGGTCAGAGTGCAAATCACTTTCAGTTCTGTCTTCGGACAGAGCGCAAATCACTTGCAGTTCTGTCTTCGAACAGAGCGCCTCTCACTTGCAGTTCTGTCTTTGGTCAGAGTGCAAATCACTTTCAGTTCTGTCTTCGGACAGAGCGCAAATCACTTGCAGTTCTGTCTTCGGACAGAGCACAAATCACTTGCAGTTCTGTCTTCGATCAGAGCGCAAATGAGTGTGAGGTGCCCGGTCTCGTGAAATACCTGCCTGCAGCAATACCTCCTAAATGGCACTAAATAGAAGGTATCGGTAGTAATACAGATGTACGAGAAAGATGAGTTAATTTTGAACGTAAACTGGGTGACTCCCCACATTAAAGCAACCTTGTTTTACATCCTGGGTCGGCAAGAAAACTCAATCGTCGTTTCTCCACCTTTCGACTGGGAGGCACGACCAGCTTAGACATGTTAAAACAAGCCATCACGTGTGCAGAGGTTGGGTGAATTTTAAGCAGCGGCCAGAGTGTATGCGTACGGGTCCCCACGTTAAAAAATCGACCTTGTGTCGCCACTAACCTTACACACACACACACACACACACACACACACACACACACACACACACACACATATATATATATATATATATATATATATAAATTTTAGGGGAATCTGTGGCCAATTTGAAAAAATGTTTCATGTGAGGCGTTTTGTTTTCTAGGACTTCTTCGGGAATTGTAATATTTACGGTGATGCGATTACACTTGTGCTTGAAGGAAAGGAGGAACTAAAACTTTTATATTGAAATCTTTAAAAAATGTTCATACTATTACCGCTTCTGTTGTTGAATATCCGACATTGTCATAATAGAAGCTTTGCCAAGAAAGGTGAAATGTTATGAGAACCTGGGCGTAAATTTACTGCGGATGAAAATAACTATTAAACCATTTTTATACATTTTCGTTTTAATAAATTGATCACTATTTTAATTAAAGTAGCGTTTTTAAATCAAAATTATGATCAAATTCATTTTTTTCGAAAAACAAAAAATTTTCAGCTCCCCTTTCCTTCCTGTGCATGTGCAGTGGCATCGACGTATAGCCGCGAGCCTGATTACCAATGACTATTTTTAACATGAGAGACGAGGCTTTCGAATTCAACAAAAAACATGCTGTTATCTTCCTCTGATCCACCCAACCGAATTTGAATACTATGACGGAAAAAACACGATCAAAACCCAATCACGTCCATTTCTGCGTATAAAGTAAAAAAATAAACAAAACAAAAACTGAGAGCCGATTTGACCGACCGGTGACAGACATTGGGCGGGGACACCTTCAAAGGGACAATGTTGTCGCAGTCGGCTTTCCATTTCATTCCTCTAACAGCGACCCCCCATCGCTTACCCCAGCCACCTACCCTATGTAAGTTGCTGAAATCTTTCAATGGGCCATATTCTTATTTTATCATACATAAGTGTATATGTTTGCAACTATTTGTACTCGTATGTATGAGTATATGTGTTTCGTTTTTGTTTGATGTGTGTGTTACAATTTTCAATAACAGTTTCAAACCTACACGTCATAATTTCATCCATTTCACTTCGGTTGATTTTTTCACTTTGAAGTATTTTGACGTTCCTTGAGGAAAAGTAATTTTTGTCAGGTGTTTTTTAATTTTAGATTTTCGTTTGTTTTTCTGATTTCTCAATGCTTATTTCCATTAGGGTTTTAAATATTTAAGTTGACAGGGGTCTGCATATGTAATTTTCCATAATTTTTCATTAATGGCCTTCGTCCGGCCCGAGGAGTCGAATGAGTTGCCGACTCCTGGCGTACAGGATACTTTAGTCTGATGAAGTACTAAAAGCTGAAACGAGTTGAAGTAATCCAGTGACTTGAGCCAAAGTTGTGAGTTCAGTACCTGGTCACAGAAGAGATGAACAAAACCTTATAGAGTAAAGTTACGAAAAAGAAATTACTGAAACAGCGATATTCAGAAAAGGTATGAGTTCCTCTTTGAGTTTGTCGACTGTACATTATTATAGAATCAGTTGGGCACCCTCAGAAAAAATCTAACATAACGCAAATTAATCTGCCATTATTTCGGAAACGTCATGATATACTGCTTAGCATTCGCGCCGGAATCTCCAAAGTGTTTGGATGACAATTTATAGACAATGCAGAAGATACGGAAAGAATTGGATGTGTCTATTGGTAATTAAATGTATGTGTCTTGGGTGATCACGTGTGATGGCAACGTTAAGCCTTCTTTCCTCTTCCCACAGGGATTCATACACAGGTCTACATCAAATGACTTGAGAAGGTAGTGTTTCCCTGGCTCAAGAGAGTAGCTGTTAAAAGACCGTATGTCTGACAACAGGACACTGCACCATATCACACAAGTAGGATAGCCCAGTCATCGTTGTCAACTGAACCCCTTGATTATTGTCTTAGGCGCAGTTGAGCGAGAGATCAACAAAACTCTTTGTAACGCCAAAGATGGACTGAAGGCAAGGATTATGGCAGCATTCTCTAACTTAAACAAGGAGACCACCCAGAAAGGTTGCAAAAGATTCCGAAGTTGTCCGGAAGCCATGGTTAAAGCCAATGTACTCTATAGTATTTCAAGATATTTTTTGTGATTTTGGTAAATATATCTGTTAAAATGCGATGTCAGTGTTATTTAATTTTGCGCTATTTAAACGAAATTTACTATCCCCCTGTACACACACACACACACACACACACACACACACACACACACACACACACAAACACACACACACTATATATATATATATATATATATATATAATAAACCACAGCTCTTCAGTACGGATGACAAAATGAAAACGTTTTCGTGCGATATGCTTCATCCTTACGGATAAGTAGTTCGTTTCTTAATTTTCTTTTAACATTTCTCTTTTTGGCATGAACTCTAAGACAAGACTGCCACCTCAAATATGTAAATTCCGGTTAGATGATTATGTTCCTTAACTTCTTTGACCAATCTTTTCATGATTTTGTTGAAGTTTAACTCTTGAACTACGAGACAATCTTGTCACAGTGTGTGTATTTTTTTAAAATTCTTTAATAACTCTTTTCAATCAACGTAAAAAAACTTGTCTAAAAAAACTTTCTTCAGGGCTTTTTTTCAGTGTTAATGAAAAATACTCATCACAAAACTATTATTTGTTTTATTGATCTCTTTTTTTACGGCTTAACAATCTTTCTTAGGTTATTTAAAGTCGAAAGAGTTTTGCATCGTGCGGATTTTTGGAAGACAATAATGATTTTCTGATACAAGTCTTACTGTTTGACTCATAGCTGGGAGAGAAGTGGATTCATAGATTTCACATAATGATCCCTACTGGAATTCAAACTTGGCTCTCAGATTTCTCATTCCGAGCCTTTAGCCATTACACCACCCGATCATCTAATCCCACAGCACCTGGTATTTCGGAACGGTCACCTATCCAGGTACTAACCAGGTTCGACGTTGTTTAACTTCGGTAATCGGGCGAGAACTACTGTTTCATCGTGATACAACCCTTAAGAACACAGGATGAATTTAAGAACTCATGGAATTTCCATAGAATATATTTGTTCTTCAGGAATAAAGTACTATCTGATTTAATAAAAAATAAGAAACTGTAAAGAAGATATCTTCTTCTCGCTATCATCATTTTAAGGAATTTTGAAGTGTTTCTAATTTCTATTTTTTAAAATAGAATTGATAAGGTTTTTGTGTAAAATGACTAACAAAGTTTCTGTATTTCTTTCTGTCTTTCCTTCTTTTCTTTTTTTTTCTTTCGACTCTTTTATATTTTTCACTAACCTGAAATTGCATGTCAAAGACCCCTATTGGCATCACCCTCTTCGAAAAGTCGGTCGTTTGAAATTCAAGAGTTTTCAAAAGTGGGAAACTTAAAAATTGAAAAACGATAATAAAAAGATTTTAAGAAAGATCAGAACTTGTCATCTGCACTGACTTTTCTAAAATTTGAATGCAGACTTTCCGAATAAAACGCCAGTCTTTTATTCTCGAGAGAAAATGAACTACTGAAGACACTATCTACGGACAGGAAACGTAAATAAAATAGAATAAAAAGACTAAAGATTAACTGCTATTAACGCAATTAACAAATCATGACGTATCTTCTCCTGCAATCAGAACAGAAATGATCAGAGCAAAGGATTAGTTTGACAAAAAAAAACAAAAACAAAAAAAAGAAATGACTGGCATGGATTCCTTCATTTGAAGACGATGCTTAATCATGGGGGACGTGATTGGAAGTGGGGGTAAAGGAATTGTGTGTTTTGTTCATAGTATATACTACACATGCAAAGGTAAATTTTATCCTAATGTTTGGGTGAGTTCGTACCCTACCTATATAAAAGTACCATTTAAGCATAAAAGTATAGTGTGTCTGCTGTTTGGATATTAATATGCGGATAGCGTAAAAATGGAAAACGCAAGCCGAATTCGAAATATGGCGTTTCTTTTCGCACAGATACTCCTAGGTAAAGAATAAATCCAGCTTTTCTTTCCTATAGATCAAGTAGCAGGGTGGCCTGAGCTCTCTAGACTTGTTTAGATGCCAGTTTACAAGTAGGACGATTCTGAAATCACAATAAAAGCACTCATCTATCTTTTGCAAGAATTTAAACAGGAACTTAGAAAAGAACACCTTAAACATTTTATTCCGATCTTATTTCTCATGGAACAAAACTTTATTTTTAGTGAATACCTGCCTTTTGTTAAGCGGTATAAAGTTTGATACATCGCACGATAGTTTCTGTTACAAAGAAGTACGCAGGTTAGAAAACTGGAAATATTGAAGCTCATTGTTAAGTTTCTCGAATATCCAGACTAGGAGACATAATTCACATTGTTTAATTAAAAACAAAAAAAAAAAGGGGGCGTCTGCTCAAATATCTGTATCTCCTAAAATAATATTTCCAGTAATAAGAAACACACACACACACACTTATATAAATATATATTTAACGTTACTTCTAGTAGATACACGTGTTTGAAAGAGACACACCGTCATTCTATTTTAAGCAGTGTGTATTATGCCTACCGAGCTATACACTCGAGTAAGCTATATAGAAACATAAATCTGTTAACTCTTTATATATATATATAAATTACTTTATATATATATATATATATAGTGAAAACAGTCAAACCTTAAACAGTGGCAAAATATGCATACTGTGCCAGGAAGAAAAGTTAACTATTATGTTATTACCTCCCCACCCCAAAAAATGAATATACCGAATGAAAGAACAGAAATTATGACTAAGAATAACCTATTACGATCATACAATCATAGATGAAAACGTTAAAACTTCTAATTTTGAAAATTTTACCCGTTCAAAAAAAAAAAAAATCCCCTTGCGTGAGCGTCCTTAAAAAAAAACCGTAAAATCAGTTATTGTAAATCTTCTGAAGACACCAGATGGTAGAAACCTGGGTTGCGTAATATAACTCGTTTACAAATGAAAAAAATAAATGATACAATATATATATATATATATATATATACATATATATATATTGTAAATGTTTTGTGTTTATAGCAAAAACATATTTGACTGTAACACATGAGCCGCTGTGTTTCGGTACTAGTTTATTAGCACTTCGTCAACTGTTTGACGAGATGCTAATAAACTAGTACCGAAACACACGGCTCTTGTGAGGCAGTAAAATATGTTTTTATTATAAACCTTATAATGAAAACATTATTATAAATATTGCTCTAGGATACTCCGACGTGGTGTAATGGTTAGCAAGCTTGTCTCGCTAGAAACTATTACAACTTAGTAGTGAGTTCGATTCTCACTGGGTACTCCATATCTTTGGCCTTGTGCCACATCTAAGCAGCGTTTAGTAAATTAACTATAAATATTGCTCTACTACGTATCGAGCACTCTTTAAAACAAAAATCACTACAAACACTGGACTGTTAACCCATTTGTTTATACTACTAAGGTATATGTGTGTGTTTACAGTTGCGGTAGGGTTCCTACTTAGTCTTGTGAATTTGATTATAGATGACGTGCTGTAATTTCTTGTGGTAATCCAATTTATCTAAAATTATGTAAGTGTTCGAATTATCAACTCTTTGGATGACGATATTAGGATTGTTAAAAAGAGATTTGCGTAGGTTCATTTCTTGCTTAGAAATTTTAAGACGATAGCCACCTCAAATATGTAAATTACAGTTAGACGATGATGTTTCTTAACTTTTGTGACGAAATTTT
The DNA here is from genome assembly GCA_037127315.1 of Ascarosepion bandense. NCBI lineage: Eukaryota > Metazoa > Mollusca > Cephalopoda > Sepiida > Sepiidae > Ascarosepion > Ascarosepion bandense. The sequence goes on along the minus strand of JBBBDQ010001461.1, from coordinate 1,584,902 downwards.
TCAAGATTTTGTTGAATTTTAAATCTTGAATGCTTGACAATCTTGTCGCGATGTTTTTTTTTTAATTCTATTTTTTTTTTTTTCGGTTTAAATTCTTGTAATAATTTTTTATCAACGTAAGTAAATGTTTCGTCTAAAAAGGCCTATTTAGCGTTTGGACAAAGAATAATGTCAGTATTAATTTAAAGTGCTCAACAATAAAGTTAGATTTGTTTTCTTGATTCGTTTTTTACATCTTATCAACTTATTAGTTCATTAGCGGCAGTTGCAAGTTTTGTTGGGAAGTAGATATTGCGTGAAGAACTTAAGATCTTCTAAGATTTGGATGGAGTTTTATTTTTGTGTTATTTTCTAGTTGGTGCAATGACTGGTGTAAGAGATTTCAATTTCGGTCTTTCAGTGAGGAGGGCAAATTTTAGTTAGAGACGACAATTTGGTCCTAGATTTAGAAATACCTTCTGGTCAACTGTTAGTGTATGACTGGACAGGTTCATGTATTTTTCGGTGTAGTTGAAAGTAGCATATTTTCTTTGAATAGGTTGCAGAGTTTTTTCTAAGTATTTGTCGGTACTTGAGTTCTGTATTATTGATAGATAGGGTGATGTGGTGTTGCGATTAGTTATAATCCGGTTCTTCGGCCAGGGTGTGTTTTAGTATCACGTCGTATTTTTGAATTTCATTATGTAAATATTGGATTCCGTTTTTTTTTTGGAGGGGGCTATTATTATTTGTTATAACATAAGGTTTTTCCGGAATGTTGTGGTGCTACTTTCTTTATTGGTTGCCTGGTCATATATTTTAAAAAAATTGTGTTTGGGCAGCAATCTCTCCTTTACGCAGGTTTCATTAAACATGACAGACAAGGTATTATGGTTAATTTTTTTGTATGTAATTTTTGGCTATACTTTTAGCCATTCTCAAGGATCAATTTTATTTAGTAAGTGACTAATATGTGTATTGTTTACGTATATGTGTAGGTTTATGTGTGTGTTTTTTGAAGGAAAAATGTAGCCAACGAAAATACATTTTAGAATGAAAAATGTAACAAGAATGCATTTTTGAAGGAAAAAATGTTACCAACAAGAATGCGTTTTCGAAGGAAAAATGTTACCATCAAGAATGCGTTTTCGAAGGAAAAATTTTACCAACAAGAATGTGTTTTCGACGGAAAAATGTTACCAAAAATGTTTTTGAAGAAAAAATGTTACCAACAAAAATACGTTTTTGAAGGAAAAGAAATTATTGCCATAATACTTTTTTTTCATTCTAAAACAACTAATGCTTCAGCATTAAATGATTCCCAAGAAGTTGATATGCTGTAAAACAAACCAAACCAAATCATGTGTGTGTATTATATTCCGAACACGGTAAGCACGTTGTTGCCGTGTTCACAGTTGAACATTGGGATTTTTTTATTAATAATACTTCCATTATTTTATAACATTTTTTTATTGAAGTAAAATATATTTTACACAGTATTACGAATATCTTTTTAATCAGCTGTATTACGTCATTTACAAACATGACGGAAAAATAGTCTTATGGTCATATCCCAATGAAAAAAAGGTTCTCGTCCAATCACCGAAGTTAAGCAACGTCGAACCTAGTCAGTCCCTAGATGGATAACCAGTCGGTAATACCCGGTGCTGTAAGCTTGGATGTGCGAGTGTTGTAATTGATAAAGGCTCGGAAGGAGAAAGAGACGTGTTCGTATTCCAGTCGGGTTCATAATATTCACTTACACGCACGCTCACTTGGGAAAAGCATAAATCCACCTTTTCTTCTAAATGTAAGACGACATTATTATCTTAAAGAAGTTCTTACAATCTAAAATGTTTCAGCTTTAAATATCCTAAAAAGGTTGATAAACCGTAAAAATTATTGATCGTGTTGAGCATAACTACTGCTATGAAAACGTCTATGCCTCGTGTTCTTTCAGACAATCAAAGCACTCCACAGTCTTTTATCCCTTAGAAATATTTCTCTTTTTTACCCTCTCCCTACTTTTATTCCGCCGTTCATTCACACAAGCTTGTTTCAAAGGTCGATCGCTGCCTTCTCGTATTATTTTTGCTTACGTGAGTATCAAATTCTCTAAGTCCTCTTTCCTTCTCATATGTTCAGTCAATTTCAGATGCCTCTTTCTCATTCTGAGTATAAGTGTCGTTTTTGTTTTCATTTTCCTTAAAACTTTTTTATTGCTTATGCGTTTCTTCCATAGAATTCTCAGCATCTTTCTACAGAATCACATTTCTGTTGCCACAATTTTGTCTTCATCCATGATGATATTATCCAGCATAATGAGAATAAATAAGAATACTTAAAAAATGGCATGAGTGGGCGGAGGAGCTGTGCTCATGGAAATCAATATATACAATAAGCAGAATCTGTCTTAGAAAAAAGGATTATGGAACTTTGAAATTCAAACTGATAACCCAGGCCAAAAGACTGATCTTGTGAAAAAAATGTCAATAAGCATTTGTGTTTAGCTAAAAGCAAGAATAAAAATAACTGAAGAAGGCCGGACCGTACAACGACCGAAACATCAGGAATATGACAACAGTCCGAACAACACCACATCTCAGAAAATAGTTACAGTACCTCATAGAGATCCTAAATATGAAATATCAAAGTTTTTATATTTCGTAAAGAAAACTTTATGGTTGGCTTAAAATTGTTCATATATGAAAGGTTGAAATTTTCATTTATAGAGCGTCAACTATGTTCAAGAAATGTGAATTACAATATGTAACTGTAAAATGGGAACTGTGAATTGTATTTTTCATCCAGTATAGTGTCGTTTACCTACAGCAGGACGATTCGCGTGCGTTTCTCTAGCAGACTTCCGCCACAGTGTCGTCGTGCACGTCTCCCGTGATGTTGCAAAAGTGTCACCGGGGCAATCAAATGGCCTACTGTAGGAAGACGAGAAGAGTTTCTGCCTTCATTCAAGTAATGATCGTCTGTGCGCATGGCATAAACCTGGGGTTCGACATCCTTCAGTACGTAAACGCCCACAATACTTCTTTATGTGCCGTGTCCGTTCAGGTCGTAAACGATCATGGACCTCCACATCTTCCTCTCCTATGTAGCTTTTAATAAATTATGTCTATTTGCTATTTCTGCGAAACCCTGTTCTACCATCCATTTGTTCAAGACTATCAAGTATGCTATTTTTCTTTGTCCCTCTTTCCCACAATCTGCCCTGTGAGTATCAGATTTTTCAAGCCCTCCTTCCTCATTGTATGCCCTAAAAATTTCATCTGCCTCTTTCTGATGTTAAATATAAGTTTCTTTTTTGTTTGCATTTTTTCTAAAACCTCGATGCTGCTCACATATTCTAAGGTATTCTCTGCATCTGTCTGTAGAACCACATTTGGTTATTTATCTTTGAGAATATTGTCCTGCATTCACTGTCATATAGGACAGATATTATGTTACAATTCAGTACTCTTTGTTTCTAACGAAGTTTTTCTGTCTCTTAATACTCTGCTTACCTTTTGGAAGGCATCTTTTGTCATTTCAATGCATCTCTGGATCTCAGTGTCACACTTTCCGCCCTCTCTGAAAACACATCCCAGATATTTAAATCTTTGTACTTGTTTGATTTTAGCATCTCTGATATGTAATTTACATTTTGGACTTGTCTTTTTGTTAATAAGCAAAAGAAGAAAAAGGCTTGGAAAATCTGATACTCACAAGATAGATTGAGGGTAAGAGGGACAGAGAAGAACAAGGAATAACATATTTAATGAGCTTGAGTAAATAGATGGCGGAGAAATAGATAAAAGACAAAATATATTTTGTCTTTTCTTGTCTTTTATTTTGTCTTATTTTGTTATTGTATAAGTCATAAAGGACATAAATTTGTGGAGATCCGTGATCGCCTACAACATAAGAGGATACGATACATAAAGAAGAAACTACAGTTTAGATATAAAAAAATAATTTGTTACATATCCTCTTGTGGCCAGTTTTAAACTCCTTTTTTCATATATTGAGACCATTTCGACTGAAGTTCGTATTTACTTGATTTCAGAGGAAAACTTTAAAATTTCACAACATATTTTAGCCATTTGTCTACATTTCTGAGATGAGGTAGCATTTACACTATTCGGGCTATTGTCCTTATCTTTGTTGCCATTTATAAGATGTTTCGGTCGTTATACACTCCGGCCTTCTTCAGGTGCTAGGAATTTCGAACTGAACCCTTTATTACGATCACTGAGATAAATCATTCTCATTCCTTGTGCAAAGCTTCTTTTGGTAGTTCTTAAGGGCACATGGCCCAGTTGTATATAGACGTTGGTTAGTTTCAGTGAATTGACCCAAAGAGTTGTGAGGCTACAGCAGTGGTGAACAAGTAACTTAGAACATTCGGTTAGAGGAAACTCATGGCTACCAAAAGAGGCTATGCACAAGGAATGAGAACGATATACCCCAGTGATCGTAATAAAGGGTTTGGTTCGAAATTCCTAGCACCTGAAGAAGGCCGGAGCATACAACAGCCGAAACATCGTACAAATGGCAACAAAGATAAGGACAATAGTCCGAATAATATAAGTAGTGTATATTTTAGTAAATGTTTCACTTGTCAAACTGGAAAGGTATAATTATATTTTCGATATATGGAAAGAAAAAAAAGAAGGCGTCAGTTTAAACTGACACCAGAAAGATATGGGTCAGTACAACGTATTTCAAGATATAGATGTGTGAATTTATATATTTTCACAAATTTTATCCATATGCTAATAGTATGTTTCCATGCCATAAAGAATAGAAATAATGTTGACTCTGTAATCATTTGTTCAAGATTCTCAGGCAAGTCATTGAATTCTGGCACTCTTATCATGACCCACAATAAAAAAATTCCTGCCGTATATTCTCAATTGATCTACCCAGGTGCAGCGCGTTCACCCAGGATAATTTTGTCAACGGATGCAACAAAATTTAATTAAGAGAAAACAAAATAAATATTAAAAAAATAATAAAGATATCAGAAAAAATGATTCAATAATCAAATATAACAATAAATAAAGCTAATATCACAATGAGGTTTTCCATGCCTTAGTTAATCTAACTAGTGTGGTACTGAAATCTTTGCTGGAGAAGTTTTTCATGATTTTTTTTTTCTTACCTCAGTTTTTCTTCAGGAGCTGGCTGTTTTGTTTTTCTTTAATGGCAAATTTTTTTTTTTTTTTTGCTTTTTTCTTCTTTTTCCCTTCACGTGTTTATTTTTCTCTTTCTCATCTAGTATATTTTCTTTTTTGTCTTTCCTTTATATTTCACTTAAGCAATGCACGAGACATCTTTCTTTTTTTCAGTTCGTTCTTTCTTTCCTTCTCTCCTTCATTCAATCTTTCTCTCTTTCTTTTTTTTTCAGTATTTCCTTCTCATCTACTTGTGTCTATATTATTTTTCTTTCTTTCTCTCTATTTTTTAAATGCTTTCGTGTTTTTTTTTTATTTCAGCCGTTCTTTCTTTTTTTCCTTCTTCCTTCTTTAGTCGTTCTTTCTTTTTCATTTTTCTTTATTTCTTCCTTTCTTACAGTTTTTCTTTCTCATTTATTTTCTATCTTTTTTTTCTTTTATGTCTTCATGGTTTTCTTTCTTTCAGTCTTTATTTATTTCAGTATTTCTTTAGTTTTTTCATTCTTTGTATTTTTTCTCATTTATTCGTGGCAACAATTTTTCTTTTTCTTTGATGTATTCGTTGCTTTCTTTCTTTCTTTCTTTCTTTCTTTTGTTTTTTCTTTTCATAATTTCAGTCATTCTGTATTTCTTTCTTTCTTTAAGCCTTCCTTTCTTTCTCATCTATTTTTCTTTCTTTTTTATATTATGTCTTTCTTTCTTTTTTATCTCCTCACGAACATATTCTTTCTTTTTCTCTTACTCTCATGTCTTTGAGGCATAATATTTTCTTTCTTCGTAGTTTTTTCTCACTGAATTTCTTTCTTTCTTTCTTTCTTTCTTTCTTTCTCTCTTTCTTTCTTTCTTTCTTTCGTACTTTCTTTCGTTCTTAACTGCTTGACGCCTTTTCATTTGCTTTTCTTTCCATCTTTCTCTGCAACTATTTATTGCCGTTATTTTTCTTTTTTCTTCATTTGTATTTTTCATTCCTTGGCATTCTTTCTTATCTTTGCTTTTTTCTTCTCTTCTTTTTCTTTTGGCCTTTGCTTTATTTGCTTTCAAAACTGATTAAAATAGCCATTAAATGAGCTGACTAGGAATTATTAAATGGCACAGATCTTAATCAAGTTGATGACTACAAGTACCTAAGCTCTTATATTTCATCTCCTGAAAATAATTTTAATCTAAAAAATGCTTCGGATTTGGTTGTCTGAAACAAATATGGCGCTAAAACATTGACAATGTCAGCCAAATTTGAAAATAAAATAAAATAAAATAAAATTTAATAGTGTTTGCACAAAACTATAGCGAACTAAAAACCTTTTCTGGAAACAAGATCCTACCAAAAAAGTGATGTATGGCAACTTATGTCCCGTCTTTTCCTTCTTAAAAGCTCGGAGAGTCCATTTTGCGATCTGAGAATGATGTCATCTCAATACTCGTTCAGTGGAACCCTCATCTGGATAGCTAAACTAAACTTCCATCATGCCATCAGTAGGGACACGGAGATTAGAAGGGAAGGTCTGATGGCAATTATGATGCAATGTGATTTGGTGCGAGGTTGTGGACTATGATTTCGAATGGGATCAAAATGTGATAGAGATTCTTAACGTTATACTCAAACGAATATACTTTTTTTCCCTTCACGAAAAAGTAGAATAAAGAACAGATATTAATAATGTTTAGAATTCATAAAACGACACCCGGGTAAAATTTTTTGTAGTACATAATCAACAAAAGGACAAAGTATGTTTTCATTACGGCTTCGTTTTTAATTGAGTGCCATTTTAATAATTTTATGATTTTTTGCATGACGCGTGCTAAAATCCTCACAGTATTATATAAACTTATTTATAAATGGAACTTTGTCTGTGTGTGTGTGTGTGTATGTGTGTGTGTGTATGTCCATTACCTATAGATTTCGAAACAGCTGAACCGATTTTCTTGAAAATTTACACAGTTGTACTATAAGCGTCTGTGAGTGTTCTTAGCTAGGTTTTGTGTCAAGGTACCCCCAATAAATATCGAAAATTGATAATCTAAAAAATCAGGTTATAGAAGGAGTGGTCCGATTTTAATCAAATTTGATACACTCATAAGCAAAGACATAAGAAACGATATTCAGAAGTTTCAAGGTTGCAGTTCTTACAATAGTGCAGAAATTCGATATATATATATATATATATGTGTGTGTGTGTGTGTGTGTATATATATATATATATATATATATATATATATATATATATATATATATATAAAAGGTAAGATGTTTGTGTGTGTCTATTTATCTAGCTATATGTCTGTATTTTTTCAGCCCTTTTATTTTAGTTTTTGCTTCGGGTTTGGCTCTAAGTAGATATAATTGCAGTTCTTAGTCTCAGCCATGATACCATTTACTGAGAGGACATATTTAGCCTTCAAAATTCAGTTTACGACGAAAAAAACTTATTTGATATCGATACCAGGAAATCAAAATTTGACTTACGTCCATTCATTTTTCTTTCAGTCTACGGTTTCGCTTTAACTGGAAACAACTATTGCTTTTTAGTCTTTCGTGCCAACGTCCAAAGAGTCTGAGCTCCAGGACCATGGATTAGTTTTAATGCTTTCATTATACCTGAGCAACACCGGGCTATACTGAGTCATTGTAAACCAATCGATGAAATTTGAATAAACTGAACTTTTTGGAAAATACTTAAACAAAAACCCTACTTCGGTTTAATAATTTCTTTAATTTAATCTAATTCTATAGAACTTCATAGCAAACAATATTTTTTAAGAAAATTTCTGTTTTATCTTTTTAACAACGAATAAGAAATTCATACTATTTCTTACTCTTAAGCATTCAACATACACCTGACCGTGAAAAAAATATTTCTTCCTGGAGTCAAATTCCAACTTTTTGAAGTGTTTGGTATTGCGTTTCGTTTGGAGTACACGCAAACGGAGTACGAATTGGAAACTGGATTCTTGTAAATAAAAGAAAATATATGCAAAAAATAATATTACATTTTCATTAAATAAATATTTATTATTTTAATCATTAAGTTGGTTTAAAATAGACATAGTAGTTTGTATTTTAAATAATAAGCAATTATTTTCCAACAAGATTATTGAACATTTATTGTACTAAGCTATGCACCCTATTAAAACCAACAGTACTTAGGTACCAAGGATATGCGTTGTATTGCAGTGAATACAAACGACAAATCGGGAAGCCGAGTTCGAATTCCAGTTGAATTCCTCGCATTCACTTACGCACAAATAACCTTGAGAAAGGTATTAATCCATCTCTTCCCTCCAGTTATGAGTTAAATAACAGGACAGATTGGATTCTATAGCCTTGGATGGTAACCAGTCTACCGCAGAAAGCAATGGCAAACTACTGCGGGATAATCTTCTGCCCAGTCAGTCATGTCTCTTTCTAGACATGATCACCTAAAGCGTGTGTCACATATGGCACTTAACTGACTGACTGACTTTGTACCTCCTTAACTGTTTACACTTCTCTCCAATATTTGCTTTCGGTCGGTCAATGTATGGCTATTTTAGAAGTTGTGACGGACTGATGGACAGTCTAACGGAAGTCACGGAATTTTATATATAGATAAATCAAGAAATAAAAATTAAATGCGTTATCATTTTATTAGGTTGTCAAATAAAGTGTTCCTTTTTTTGGTTGGTTGTTGATGTGGTCTTCTAACGATGTCACCTCCCTAGTATATAAAACTCTTTACTTGTTCCTGACTTTTCTTTCAATAGATTTTTGCCAATAAGACCAATGAAAATAATTGCTATGAACAATATCGGATAATCTTACTGTATGAGTATAAACTGGGAAAAAATAACTATTTTCCATCGAATCATTGCATGCGACGAGAAATAGATACTATTTAACAACAGTAAGAATAGGCTAGTGGTTGGATGCAAGTGAATCACCAAAACAATACCCAAAATGTTCATTGCACCCTAGAAACAATGTTTACTGTATGGTGACCTTTTAAGAGGTTATTCATTATTCATTCTTTCCTCAAGGGAAAACAATAACAGGAACCTCTTATTGTGCTGAAATTGTGGGTATGAATGAAAAATTATAAAAAAAAATCCTAGACTTGTGAATGGGGATGGCTCAGTTTTACTGCTCGATAATGCACGACCGCACGCTTCTAAATCAACTGTACAAAAGCTACATAGCCTGAATTATATATATATATATATATATATATATATATATATATATATATTGGATTATTACAATAGGTAATACATATTTCACCGCGTACTGATGTTATTATCGCGGTTCGTCAGACCCACATAGTACAACAGTTCGTCTTCAAAATATTCCACCCACAAAAATTTATTTTCTTATATTTTATTTTACATAGACGCTCACATGTTCATATTAGAATAGACATTTGTAACGATTATTTAAGAAAATTGCTCGCTCATTCGAAAAGAACCCCAAAGAAAGAGGAAAGAAAGGATAAAGAAAAGATAGACGATTGATGAATGTAAAGAAGAGAAAAAACGAGAAAACAGAAAAAAGGGGAAACAGAAAAAACTGAATGCAAGAAAAGAAACAGAAAGGACAAAGAGATACAATAAAAGGAAATACAGTATCACGAGAAATAGACGTTGACACCATTTATCGTAACAGCGTCCCAAACTACGTAACTGTTCTCTTAGAAAAACATGGAAAGATTTAACTATGAAGATTAATTTCAAATATACTGGGATATATTTACAGTATAAACAATGTACATCATAATTTTAATACAATTTGAAAAAATAACTACTCTTACTATTATTTTCAAAATTAATGCTAATTTAAAAATATTGTTAAAATAATTAAAAACACTAAAAATAAAAAAATATAAATATAGAAACAGGAAAAATTAGATAAACCTAACAGAAGGGGGAAATGCACAAAAAGAAAGCGTTTTAAAATAATTTTTAAAAACGCTAGATCGAAACCGACGTATTCATATTCACTCATGTTCATTCTTAGAAACGGGACAAGGGATTTACACTTAAATTAAAATATAGCGACTATAAGGAATATTTATGGTGAAAAATAAATCATAAATCATACATCCTAACATAAATTACATTATAACCACTAGTAGTAATTTATTCTAACTATGGTTAAAATAAATTACTACTAGTGGTTATGTCCAATGCAAAACATACCCAGGTGCCGACTGCGGAAGTGACCATGTCCCAGTCATCTGCAAACTAAAAGTGAAACTCCGAAGACTGAAGAAGCCCAGCATATCACCAAGACTGCAATACGACACACTAGAGGACGATCTCACCCGGCAAAAAGAATATAATAACAGCGTGAGAAAGAAATATGAAGAACAAATTGGAAAAGGATACTCAAAATGGGATTCACTAAAAGAAGCAATGGTGACCTCAGCGAACAACATAGCCCCAAAGGAAATCAGACGCAGAAGAAAAAACGATTGGATGACTGAAGAGATCCTCCACATGATGCAAAGGAGACAAAAAATAACGCCAAGACACGGAGCAGAGTACAAAAAACTCCACAGGGAAATAAGGAACAAATGCAGACAAGCCAAAGAGGAATGGCTCAACAACAAATGTGCAGAAGTAGAGAGACTGAGCAGGAACAACAAAGCAGAGATGCACAAAGAGATAAGAGAACTGACAGGACAAAAAACCTGTTCCTCAACAGGATGCATAAAATCCAAGGAAGGGACAATCATATTAGAGAAAGAGGAAATGCTCCAGCGATGGGAAGAAAACATAAAGGATTTCTTTTGCGACAAGAGAGAACAACCGAGAATACACAAGGAGATGGATGGACCGGAAATACTAAAATCCGAAGTGGAAGCTGCAATGGCCAAAATGAACAGAAAGAAAGGACCTGGCCCAGATGGAAGAGAGCTGCTGACAGCCTTAGAAGAATATGGCATAGAAAAGATTACCGACATAATAAACGAAATTTATAGCAGCGGAATAATACCAGAAGACCTATGCAAGTCGATATTTATAGCGCTGCCGAAGAAACCTGGAGCAAACGAGTGCGAACTACACAGAGCTATCAGCTTAATGAGTCACATTACAAAACTGATTGTCAGAATCCTGATGAATAGAGCGAGAAGCAGAATCAGGCCAGAGATAGGGCAGGAACAGTGCGGGTTCGTCAAGGACACTGGAACAAGGAACGCCATATTCATGATTAGGATGCTCTCTGAAAGGGCATTACAAATGAAGAAAGACTTGTACCTATGCTTCATTGATTACGCGAAAGCATTCGACAAAATACGACACAAAGAATTGATGGAAATGCTAGGCAACCTCGACATTTTCGGCAAAGACATAAGAATAATCAAGAATCTCTACTGGCAGCAAACGGCCTGCATACGGACAGGTAACGACCTCAGTAGATACACAAAGATAGAAAAAGGCGTAAGACAAGGATGTGTCTTTTCACCGGATTTGTTCAACCTATACAGCGAGAATATTTTGAGGACCCTAGATGACACACCAGGATTTGTTATTGGAGGCCACAACCTGAACAACATAAGATATGCGGACGATACAGTACTGATTGCGGACACGGAAAGGAAACTGCAAGATCTCATACAGAAAGTAGCAGTGGAGAGTGACAAGAAGGGACTACAAATAAACTTTAAGAAAACCGAGTGCATGGTCATCAGCAAAAGACACAACCCAAAATGCCAAATACAGGTGGAGAATAACAGAATCAAACAAGTACAAGAATTTAAGTACCTAGGAAGTGTTCTAACAGGAGATGGAAAATGCGACACGGAGATCCGAAGGCGAATTGGCATGGCAAAGGACGCGTTCCAGAAGATGAGCAAAATACTAACACACAGGAAAATCTCAATAGAAACGAAGAAAAGAGTGCTAGACTGCTACGTGATGTCAGTTCTTCAATACGGCTGTGAATGCTGGACAATATCATCGAAAATGAGGACAAAACTGGAAGCGGCCGAAATGTGGTTCTACAGAAGGATGCTACGGATATCGTGGACTGAGCATACAAGCAACGACGAAGTGTTAGAAAGAATGGCAACAAAAAGGAAATTGATGCTGAGCATCAGGAAGAGACAACTGAAGTTCCTGGGACATGCAATGAGGAAAGAGAGCATGGAGAACCTGATACTGACTGGACAGATAGAAGGAAGTAGAGGCAGAGGAAGGCAGCGGATAACATATTTGCAGGGCCTGATCAGGTGGATGACGGAACGGGGGTTGCCAGGAGCAACAGGAACAAACATACTAAGAGCCACAAGGGATAGGGAGACGTGGAGATCCATGATCGCCTACGTCCTGAAGGGACAGGGCACATAGAAGAAGAAAATTGTTCTAAACAGACTATTCATATTTAAGCTCAGTACGAGACTGGTGTCGAGATCCCATGAATTTATGGTTGAATTAACCAGAATTAACCGAAACGTCTATGATTTCCAGCAAATTTTAATCTGCACAGTCTTAAATGCAATATCAATCGCTATCTACTGTCATCCGGATTACTCTTCCCTCTTTCTGCTCATTAATGTTTATGTTCCTAATTCTTTCACACCCTGTAGCCCATTGCGCCTTAGTAGCTTTAATGTCTTATATGGGTAATAACGATTAAAAATATTCAGAAAAGAGAATACATATACGAATGCTAGAAACATTATATATATATATATATATATATATATATATAGATAGATAGATAGATAGATAGATAGACTAAACTATCGCCCAGTTCACACTCCACCCACGTCTATTGAACGGGTGAAGAGGCTCGTCCCTTGTTCCCTATGTAGGATGTGGTTTCCGGCTTTCTCTTTTCCAATTTTTTCACTCCTTTTTCTTTCTTTTTTTTTCCAGTTGGAGTAGATAGACTAAACTATCGCCCGGTTCACACTCCACCCATGTTTATTGAACAGGTGAAGAGGCTCATCTCTTATTCCCTGTTTAGAATGTGGTTTCCGGCTTTTTCTTTTCCAGTCTCTTCACTCTTACGTAGCCCCCTGCACATCAGTGACGTTACCGCCACTTGGGGTGATATATATATATATGGTTGTTTTTTATTCTGTGTCTATTCTATAAATGCTTTCATGGTAAGTGTTCAGATGAACTCTTCTGCATAGTACCTACACATTTTATTCATGCGCAATACTAAACTGGCATTGAGGTCTCATCAATTTACAGTTGAGATGGCTCGATGTGACCGTAAGTTCTATGCTAAAAATTTCTTTTCGAGCGCTTTTCACTTATGGAACTCTCTTCCGGCTCTATTCTTTCCAGCTAACTTTGATCTGTAAAAGTTTAAATTCGTTTTTAATTGCTGTCCCCTCTTAATCTTTTCTCATTTCACTCAATATTAATGTTTTTCCCTAATTCTTCCATACTTTGTAACCACTTGTGTCATAGTAGCTTTAGTGTCTTGCATGGTGTAACACAGATTAAAATAATTAATAAATTAATTAAACCAGATATGTACCTAAAGTTTTACGTGATATATTATTCTTGTATGTGCCGTGTTCCTTCAAGACGTAAGCGATCGTGGCCTACCACATCTCTCTATCAATTGTCGCTTTTAACGCCTTTCTCTTCTTAAGCCTCCAACAACCTGTTCTGTCATTCATTTGCTTAAGACCATCAAATGTGCCCTGTATTACTTTCTCCTGTCTCTCTTTTTATCAGTTCTCGCTCGATCACTGAAGTTAAGCAACGTTGAGCCTGGTCAGTACTTAGATGGGTGACCCCTTTGGGAATACCTGGTGCTGTAAGCTTATAGTGACGGATGTGCGTTGTGGTGCAGTGGATATCGGCTCGGAAAGAGAAATCGGTGAGCCGAATTCGAATTCCAGTTGAATACCCTGCATTCACTTATAGCACTGGTACCCTTGGGAAAGGTATTAATCCGTCCATTCCCTCCAGTTATGGGTTAAATAACAAGAGTAGGACTTGGGGACCCTGCTCTTAAAAACAAATCCCAATGAATCGTGAAAAGAAAAATGTTGTAAAAATAAAATAACCTTACCCCAAAATCATTGGTTATGACCTTAAATGATCCCATAAGGATTGATAGGTTGTTTAGCCTCAAAAACAAACAAACTTTTTATCTATCTCTCCTGTGAGTATCAGATTCTCGAAGCCCTAATTACATTTTCCAGAAATATCAGCTGTCTTTATTGCGATTAAGTATCAATTTTCTTTTTTTTTTGTTTCCATCCTCTCCAAAACCTTATCTTTACTAACATGTTGGGTCCATGACATCCTTCTGTAGAACCACATTTTAGTTGCTTCAAGTCTTTCCTTAATCTTAGTTGAGATTGTCCAGTATTCGCTGCCATATTCGCTGCCATACATCACATAACAATCCAGTATTCTGTTCTTTGTTTCCAACGAAATTTTCTTGTTTCTCAATACTTTACTCAACTTTTGGAATGCACCGTTGGCCATACCAATAGGTCTTCGGTCTCAATGTCACACTTTCCATCCTTTGTTAGAACAATTCCCAGGTATTTAAATTTCTGCACTTATTTCATTTTAGTATACACCGACCTGTAATAGGCATTTTGGGCTTCACTTTTTACTGATGATCATGTATTCAGTTTTCTTGTAGTTTATGTTTAGTCCTTTCTTTTCGATTTCTTTAGTAAGAGATCTTGTAGTTTCCATTCCGTGTCTGCTATTTGCACTGTATTATCTGCGTATACCATTCCAGATACCTGCATTGGTCTTTTGTATTTCAGATGAGAAAAGGGAGATAATGACGTCTTAACTTGGTTACCTGCCCCACCCCAAATATAGACTGCCGAACTTGTTATCTCCTTCCTTTATCGAGTGTGACAAGTCTGTGACAGGCCCGCCTGAAGACGAAAATCTGAAGAATTGATAAATATTTAGCGATTATTTCACATCTAGATAACATTCGAAAAAGAAGAACTGAAAAAGAAATAATAATTAGGAAATATATACCACTCTACAAAAAATACCGAGCTTCCTTTCAGTAGGACAAAAATGGCGTCATTAAATGTCCTAAACGACGTAAAAATAAATAAGCATGTTAAAAGAAAAGAAAACTTTTTTTGAATGCATTTTCATCCAAGATAAACAAATTATCTTCAGATCTTTGGTAGTAATTTAATTGCTAAAGGTATTGGTGGAAGGAGAGGTGATATCTGTCTGGTTTTTGCATTCTGCGCTTTCAGATGCATTTTTCATGAAGCAAATTGCCTCCCATTTTTGGAATCAAATTCTTTTCACAAAATCCGTTACTTAGCGAATCTACAAAGCGTGTGAATTCAAATTATACTTTACGTTCATTCAAAAGTTAATATGTATTTCAATATAGTTGGTTCGCGCGAGACAATTTTTCTCTCCAGAATCTAACATCTTCGTGTGCTGTGTCTCTTCAGGACGAAGACGATCTGGAATTTCATTTGGCTCTGTCTCTTGTCGCTCTCAAAATTCTTCCTCTTGATATCTCTTCCAAACCCCGCCATACCATCCATTTGCTCGGGCCTATCAAGTAGGTCTCACGTTGCTTTCTTCTGTCTCTCTTTCCCGCTATCAATCATGTGTGTATTAAATTTTCCAGGTTCTCCTTCCTCATTAAATATCCCAGAAACCTCTTTTGTCTCTTCCTTATTTAAGTATGGGTTTTCTCCTCGTTTCCATCCTGTACAACACTTCGTTGTTAGTCACGTGTTCAGTCCATGGTATCCTCAACATCCTTCTGTAAAACCACATTTCTGCTGCCTCAAACCTCTCCTTCATCCCTGAGGAGATCTTCTAACATTTACTGCCATACAGAAGGACAGACATTACATAGCAATCAAACACTCTCTTCTTTGTTTCTAATGAGATTTTCCTGCCTTTCAGTACTATATCTATAAATATACTATTTGTCCATGCTTAGAATATTGCTGCATTCTATAAATATTTTCATGTTAATTGTTCAGATGAGTTCTTTGCTATGGTACCTAAACTTAAAATAAAAAGATTTATGCGTAGTATGAGACTGGCGCTGAGATCTCATGAATTGAGCTGGCCAGACGTGGCCGTAAATTCTATGCTAACAGTTTCTTTTCTCACATTTCTTGCTTGTGGAACTTCCTTAAGGCTCCATGCTTTCAGCGAATTTTAATCTGCAAAGATTTAAACGCAATGTTAATCGCTATTTACTGCCCTCCTGATTACTCTTTTTTCTTCCCGCTCATTATTAATGTTTCTGTTACTAATTCATCTACACCCAGTGTTAGTGTTGCGTGTTAATGCTCCGGTTCTCCTGGTATATATCTCAAGATTCTTGACAACATCCAAAGAAGGGTCTGCAGTGTATTCGATCTTGAACAGGTGTCTCGATTCCAGTCACTTTCTCACTGGCGTAATTTGCTTTCCTCTTTGTCTTTTCTGCAAATATTTTCATGCTCTAATGATCTTTTTTCCTGTTGCCTCAACTACATGAAGTTATGCGTGCTACGAGAGTGGCAACTAGGTCTCATTGTTGATCTGGCTAGATGCAACCACCCCTTCTACTCTAACAGTTTATTTTCTCGCACACTATCCTATGGGCCTCTCTTCCGATTACTTGCTTCCCTGATAAACAGAATCTTCAAAATTTAAATATAACGTTAATTGCTATCTTCTGTCTTTTTGAATCCCGTTCATCTTTTATCCTTTCTTCAATATCCCCTGTACATGTTCTTTTCTGTCGTTTTAACACCACTGCCCTTTGGTGCAATGGATATCGTCTTGGAATGAGAAATCGAGTTCGAATTCCGTTGAATTCGTTGTTTTCAATTACGCGCAAATATTCTTGGATAAGATATTAATTCGTCTCTTCTCCTTTCAGCTATGGGTTAAATAGCATGTCAGATTGGGTTCTGTAGCCTTGGTTGGCAACCAGTCTACCGCAGGCAAACTACTGCTGGAAAATCTTCTGTCCCGTCAACCATGTCTCTTTCGAGACATGATCGCCCAAGCGTGTATCACTTAACTGACTGAACACCCTGTGTACTAGTGGCGGTTCTATCTTGCTTGAGGTGATTTTTTTTAATTGATGAGAACAGCCAAAAGGGTGCATTGTAAGAAAAATAAAAAAGAAAGAAAGAAAGCAAAAATTAAAAGAAACAGAAAGAAAAAGATGAAAAGAAAAAAGCGAAAAGAATTGAAAAAAGCGAGATGAAAACTGAAACAAAAAAAGAATTGAAAAATGAATGAAAAAAAGGAAAAATGACGAAAAGAGTTCAACAAAGATAAAAAAGAGGAAAGCAAAATGAAAGAAAGAAAACTTGAAACAGAAACATAACGAGAAATAAATGAAAGAGTTGAAGTAAAGAAATTGAAAAAGTAATAAAAAGGAAAGAATAGGGGAAAAAAAGAAAAGACGGAAAGAATTGGGGAAAAAGAAAACAAAATAAAAAAAATTAAAGAAAGACAAATGAAAGAAACGACAAAATAAATGAAAGAAGAAAGAAAATGTTGAAGGAAAAAACGAAAAGAACAAAAGAAAGAAAGAAATAAAGAAAGAAAAAGAAATTGGAAAAAATGATGAAAAACTGAAAGTAGTGAAATAAAGAAAAAGAAAAAAAGATAAAAAGAAAATAGGAAGAGAAAGAAGGTAGTGAAGTAAACAGGAAAGCGACGAAGGAGAAATCGTCACTCGCCATATTCTGTCTTGTGAATCCTGTTTCTTTTTTGTCCTTTCCTCAATCCTCTCTAATCTCAGTCTTCTCATTCGATTTCATTTTTGCTTCCTACAACCTCTTGCGTTTTAGTGGCATTATCGCCTTGCTTAGGGTGTAACGATTAAAAGAATGCTCGGCGTTAAACGAATAAGCCGTTAATTGACTGTATTAATTCTAGCTTAGAAAAGCAGAAAATCACAATTAATCGTTAAATTTGCGAATATGATAATTATATCGGAGAATGTTAAAAATGTGCATATTTGTGTTATTTCAACTACCGATGAAAATGTAACTTAAAAATCATCCGTACTCTTGTCTAAAGATATGTTATAGCGAAACTGTGGATAATTTGTTATTTTTTTTATCATTTCACCCCAAGCAAAGTAGTTTTACTGCCAGTGTTGCAAAGGGAGTTACATAGGGGAAAGTGATGAGAAAGAGATTATAGGAGATAACAGGAGGAAGGTAATAGACGGATGAGAATACCGGTGTAATGGAGGTGGAGTGGATGAGGAAAAGAGCTTGAGATAAAGGATGCGAGTTGGTGAGATAGGAGATGTCTATTGACCTTACATTTAAATTCCTGGAATTTGTAGCTGTCGGGGAAGCAATATATGGAAGGGAATTCCACAGGCGGAAAGTGCGAGAAAAGAAGCTGTTAAAGTAGAAATTGAGGTTACATTTTATCGGTTTCACTGTAAAAGGTTAGGACCTAGTTGCTAGTCTAGTAGCTCGTGTAAATTCATACATAGGAGGCAACAGTGAGCTAAGTTCATTGGAGCAGAAGCCGTGAAAGTATTTGTAGAAGAGCCACAGGGAAGACACATACCCTTGTATATTATATAAACAAGATATAAACATTCCAGACTTCTCCAAATAAAAAGTTTAGGCAAGAAACGTCCCGTCAATACTGGAAAAAGCTATAACAATTAATACCAAATAATTCCTAATAAGGAAAAACTTAATATTACCATTCAAGCTAATAATTTCATTCAACATAATAAACCGAAATTTATACAATCGTTCTCTTAAAACATTCTTCAGAGAAATCAATCTTGCAATTTCACTATCTGGTATGGTTTTGTCCAAATTTCTGGGAGACTAAATTGCGTCATGGTAATATTTTTTCTCACAGACGGTGCCCAACCGACCCTTCTATACTGTGCAATCAAGAAAAACAAAAAACAAAAAAAACGTTCATGCAAGAAATTGAAAATATAAAATGGCGACAATTTAAATATTGCACATTTTGCGTGTGCATCTATCTATCTATCTATCTATCTATCTATATATATATATATATATATATATATAAAACACAAAGGGAAGCAGAAAACAACCGCTCTCAAGGTATGATACAATAAGAAAGTGCTCGATACGAAATTCAGCGATAAGAAACTAGAGCAATATATATATATATATATATATATATATATATATATATATATATTAAATGTAACAAAGTGTTTTCCGTTATCAGCCTTTCCCTACTTCAACGGAGAAAAAAGTTTACTCGACCTCTCATAATTTGATAACTGTACAATTATATAATCGTGGATCTCAGTTGTCTCCGTGTCGTTTGTTAACGAGCAGTGTTGAAAGTAGATTATGCAAATTACGGACGCTCTAACAAAAAGGCAAACCACAAGATATCAGGTTTTGCCAGAGAATGGCTCTGTTTTGCAATATTTGTGTTTCGACTTCCGAGAATTTTAATCAGATTTAAGTCAAAACAATTACTGGCAATTTTCTGGAGTTGACACAAAGTTGATTATGAGAGACATGATAAAAGTAACGAAGTCTCCGTAAAAGTAACGAGCTCTCCATAAAAAGAGACAAAAAAGGTATTAGATTACAAAATGTGTAGAATTGGGTTGAGTTAATTAGATAAAAATAACTTGGCTTATTTTGAATGACATCGATTAAGGAAAATATAATGCAGTTTAATAATAATTTCGTTGTACCTGAAAATGCTTTCCTGCACACACGCTTTTTCTTCATGGGTCTCTCTTTATATATGCACATACACATATATGCATTTACATACACGTAAATAATTATATATAAATACATATACACACACGCATACACTCGCTCCCCCCGACACACACACACACACACACACACACACACACACACACACATATATATATATATATATATAAAGAAAAACTCAACAAGTCATTTAAATTGGTTATAAATTATAATTCATTTCAATAAGCTAAATTAGCTCATTTCGTATATACAAAAATTTCTGCCGGAATAAGCATTTCCTTTAACTGAAGAGTGAAATAAGAAAAAAGAAAAAGGAAAAAGGTGTCAGGACAGAGGCATTAGGGACATATCAGTTGGGGGTATTCGGACTAGTCGCGAAGATGTTGAACACCAAGTCATTAACCGTCTACTTCTAATTCCATGGGTACGTATGTATGTGCAACCCCCAAATTAACCCACCCACGTACACTAACTTATATCCATATACACATATGCACACACATCCCCATATCTACATATAAATGTGACGAAGTTTAATTTGATTAAGTTGATCTTGTTGGATTATCCTCGCAAGTTTACGGACTGGACATCTATACCAATACCTATATATATATACAGTCAACCGTAGACAGATCTGTTTCGCTGTATCACAGCTCATCAGTACGGTTAGACTCCGATTGCTTTTTAACCCAGGATTGAAACTCGACCGAATTGGCGTCAGTCGGCGATTCTACCTCTGAGCTATGGGTGCTCGGTTGTTAAGAGGCAGACTTTTTAGCGTATATATTATCATTATACACGCCCAATAGCTGAAAGTTTTCTAATTCATTGCTGAATGGACGATGCGTAGATGCTAGAGTAGCTACCGTTTTTCAAAGTCTACCATTCTTCCATAGTGCTCAATCAGGTTGTGAGAGAGATTTGATTTGTGATAATTTTTTATTTGTGGTTTTTCAGAAGTTTACTGATAAAAGGTGCTTTGGCAAGTATGTTGTTTTTTTTCTCAAAGTGCTCATTATCGGGGTGGAGATAGAGCGTTGATAATTTTTGTGCAAAGAAATTGTCACTTTAACTAAGTGGGTTGATGCTGACTTCGAAGTTCTGTGAGGAAATCGTTATGATGATATTTCATCGGGAAAAAAATCCGCACCTATAAATAAGGACATCATAATGGCATGCCCACATAAGTTCCAAGTCGGCATGAAAATGCTCAGTTAAAGTGACAAATTGTTTGCACTGAAACTGTATATATACATATTAACATAAGTTTATAGCACGACTCGAGGTTTCATGCACGATGCAATTTTCAGGTGCTTATTATAAAATAAGATATATCAATATCAGAAAAATATTTATACATGTACGTGTATATATATATATATATATATATATATATATATATATATATATAAATAATAACTAAATAGACTCTGTAAGTATGTAGGCCGTAAATTTATACTAAAATAAACCTTCAAAAAAACCACTAACAAACAGAACCTAAATCCGTTACAATCCGGTGCACTAAGGCGTCGGATAAATGGGGAGAAAAAAAAAATCCGCGGAACAAGAACAAAACATTCAATACTCCGCAGCAAAGAAAAAAACAAACAAACGGAACCAACCACAAGAAAAAGTGCTCAATACAAAGTACAAAAGAAAATATACAAAAGTAGAGCAAAGACACACAAAAATCTAAAGTGAGCCAAAACCTACCGCGGTTTCACACTACGGATCGTCAGGGCAAAGCCTTTGCCCTGACTATCCGTAGTGTGAAACCGCGGTAGGTTTTGGCTCACTTTAGATTTTTGTATATATATATATATATATATATATATATATATATATATCAAGATAGATAGATAGATAGATAGATAGATAGATAGATTGATTGTGTATTTTGGGCAACAATCTCTCTTTTATACAGGTTTCATTGAAAATGACAGACAAGGTATTATCATTATTTTTTTATATAATTTTTCATGTGTTCGTACAATTTTCTTCTTTTTGTAACTGAAATTATATAAGAATTGTCTAAAGCTTTTGTACTTGCGAGCGCTTTCGGCTATAATTTTAGCCATTATCAAAAATTAATTTTGTTTTACTTGTAAATAAACGTGGAAAGTTTATGAATATCGAGTATTTTGTATGTTAAGTTCCAAACATATTGTTACTGTGTTCATAATTGATGTTATTCAGTGTAGGATTTCTCTTTTTTTATTAGTTATGCCTTTATTATTTTTAATTTTCTTTTTCATGTGGATGATGCTATTATGTATAAATTATCAACAAGAATATCACGGATAGGTCATGGAATATCTGGACGTGTGTTAACATAAGATCGAATGAAAATGTTGTGAGAAAGGTGTAAAGTCAATCTTCTCGTCAATTTTGTGCTGGTATAACCAATGTAATTGTTTACGATAGTTGAGGAACACAGTTCTTTAAAGGATATGTAACTATAGTCCGTAAACAGTTACAGTGGCTATTAAAGATTAAAAATAATGAAGGTATTACTAATAAAAAAGAAATCCTACACTTAATAACATCAATTATGAAAATGGTAACAATGTGCTTACCCTGTTCGGAACTTACCATACACAATACTCAAGATGCATAAATCTTCCACATTTATAAATAAAACAAAATTCAATCTTGATAATGGCTAAAAGTATAGCTAAAAGCGTTCGAAAGTACAAAAGCTTTGGACAATTCTTATATAATTTGAGCTCCGAAAAGGAAAAATATACGAATACATGAAAAATACATGAAACATTATATAAAAAATAAAATCTGATTGATAGTACCTTGTCTGTCATTTTCAATGAAACACACACACACACACACACACACACACACACACACACACACACACATATATATATGTGTGTGTGTGTGTGTGTGTGTGTGTGTGTGTGTGTGTGTGTCCATAGCTCAGAGGTAGAATCGCCGACTGACGCCACTTCGGTCGGGTTTCAACCCTGGGTTAAAAAGCAATCGGAGTCTAACCGTACTGATGAGCTGTGATACAGCGAAACAGATCTGTTTGCGGATGACTATATATATATACACAAAAAACAAATTTGTATCCGCATAAGAAACATATATATTTGAACATTATCAAAGGCGTACGGTGGCAAAATTTTGAATTTTAATTATTTTTTATTAAAATTTGTTTTTAAATGAGTTTCACCTTCCCTTTCTATAACGCTAAATTAATGTGTCCTGATTAGTATTTAAAATTTTGCCAATGTACGCATTTGGTAATATGTTGGCCGAAAGGGTCCTAGGTGCTAGGTGTACTATGACGTCTACTCTGTTCAAATGTTCAAATTTATATATATATATATATATGGAAAGAGAGAGAGAGAGAGAGAGAGAGAGAGAGAGAGCACGCTAAAGATAGATATACACACATCAGGAAAGTAAAAAATTGCATACATTACTAAATTTATTCATACATCACGAGATTAATAGAAGCTACCTTTGAAGTGTACAATCACATCACATCATCACAAGTCCGTTCTCAAAGACGCAGCTTCAAAAAAGTGGTGTATCTATCTTGAGCAAGATGACCTGATAGAGCCCAACATTCTCCAGGCTGCTTTGAATTCAGAGTTGTCCTTTACTCAAGGCTAAAGAACACAGTCTGCTTAGCTATTTATCCATAGCGAGAAGGGAAGAGACAAAGGTATTCCCAAAGGTATTAGCAAGTAAGGGATTGTAATAAATTCCACTGGAATTTGAACTTGGCTCTCCGATCTCTCAATTCACAAGGAATGCTTAAAATGGTGACATTAGCTTCAAAACATTTATTAGTTTCTTTTACAATTTTTTACGGCTTATTTTTACTTTTTCATGGTTATTTTCTCTTTTAAGAGCTATTTTTGTATTTTTCCTTTTCTTTTAAGTGACTATTTATCGCAAAATTTATTTTATAGAGCTACTGTTGGGATTTTTTGATGCCACAGCCATAAGTGTAATGTCATTTGTCAAGAAAATACTACAGTTAAGAGTGTTATCGCAATTTCATAAACGTGCGAAGGACAAGATATCCTATTTTTGAATTCATAGACGTTTTTGGCGGATTCTGTACATATATATATATATATGCAGACTCGGTATATATATATATATATATATATATATATATATATATATATATATATATATATATGGTGCAATGGATCTATTGTCGTCTAAATTAAGCAAAAATAAATATAACACTGACATCTCATTTAAACAGATGTATTTAACAAAATAATTCAAAAACATCTTGAAATACAAAAGAATAAATTTATCCAATAAAATTGCCATTAGCTTTAATCAGGGCCTCTCAGTGACTTCAGGATCTACTCCATCTCTTTTGGTTTGTATCTTCTTTAAGTTGGTGAATGTTGTTATAATCCTTATCTTCAGTTTATTTTTGTTCTTACAAGGAGTTTTGTTAGTCTCTAGCTCAAATGCGCTCACGCGTATTAACCAAGGGGCTTCAGTCTATAGAGTTAGGTGGCCAGATGTAAGCTATGATGTAGTCGGAGAAATTGTCTGAGAGCCATGTCTAAGTTCTCATACTTCTGAAGCATGGTGAAGAATCCTCTTGTCAGAAACATGGTCTATCTGGAGCTAAACACTTGACTCAGGGCAGCACTACCTCCTCGAGCCATTTGGAGTTGAGTCTGAGGCTCTATGGGAAGATGAATGGAGGCGTAACGTCGCCATCACTAGTTATCACTCTAAATACCTTCCGAATAAACATTACACTCAGCTAACTATCTCCGAATCCTCCGCACTGACCGCACCCAAACACATTGAAATGTTCATACTGGAGCATCTGGTGCCAAACAACTGACGGTTGCTAACTGACCCTACTCTACAGTGCAGTCGATAAAATAAAAAAAACAACGTGCATGCACGAAATTAAAAAATATAAAATAGCAACAATTTATCCATCGCACTATATATATATATATATATATATATATATATATAATTATACATAAATATAGATATATATAAATATATATATAGTTTATATATAAATATATATATATATATATATATATATATAGTTTACATATATATATATTGTTTATATATATATAGAGAGAGAAATATATATATATATATATATATATAGTTTATATTTATAATTATATATATCTAAATATTATATATATATATATATATAAATATATATTTATAAATATATATATAAATATATATATATATATATAAATATAAATATATATAAATATAAATATATATATATATGAATATATACATATACAAATATTTATATATATATAAATATATATATAAATATATATATATATATATAGTTTATATATATATAAATATACATATAGTTTATATATATATATATATATATATATATATATATATATATATATATATATATACTGCATATATATATATATATATAAATGTAAACTTTTGAAAGTTTTGGTTCTAATCTGTACTTAGTTGGGGAATAGCCTTGAACATTACGCAATGACGATGTCATAGACACTGCATGAATGAAAATTTTTTGGGCTCTCCAGAATCTATTAAGTCAATTTGAACACGTTAACTGACCATTCTTCATGTTTTGTGCAAGTTTTCTCTTTAGCAAGACATTGCCTCATTCAGTTTTAACAGCTTCACAAAAGTCAAGCTTTGAATCCCTGCATCGTCTACCTTTATCCAACGCTATAATGGCTACTGAAATGAGGGATATTTCTGATCATAGAGATTAAAGAATAGATCACAAGTCAACTGCTGGTGATTTGTTAAACGAAGATCTTGCAAACAGCTTTGAAAACTGTAAGGGTGCTTTGATAAGCGTATAAGGTCCAAAGTAGAATTCTTTGAAAGGGACTATGGCACTGTATCCCTAAATAGGCTCATTTTGTTAATATTAAATGTTTAGAATATACTACATTATATTAGATTAAATACGGTTACTTTTAAACTAAACTTATAAAAAACATAAAAAAATTGTAGTCAACTTTGCTTACTATAGGGAAACTGTTAGATTTAAATCGATTAAAAACAAACAATATTGACCAATACAATGTAATATTTCATTGAGTGTATGGGTGACAAATGCATTCATAACAAGCGTACAACAGTTTTGTATAGACAGGAATGCATCCACTTATTTTTGATATCTCAAGAATCAGTTGTGTAGCGCTGACGTAATTAGACAGTCAATTAAAAAAGACTGCGTCACATGTGTGAACCGACATTCCTATGTGGTATTGATAAATCTGCAGTGAAAAACTACTCAGTGAGCTTGTGTATTGTGTGACCATTGTATCCATAGCAAATATGCATTGCGATTTTGATTTCGTCCAATTAAACAGATTTTCAGAAATTATTCAAGGAACAAAACCAGATAAAATTTTGCAAACATCGCTTCTAATTTAGGAGGGAATCTATTGAAAGTCGTCTGCAAAAATGAAAATGTAGAAAAAAAAGTGGACTGCAATCAAAAGAGTGCAAAAATGAGAAGATGTGTGGATCCCTGGACTGTCCAGAAAACAATTAATCTCAGTTGTCTATTCTTCAAGTCTTGTGCAAGTTTTTGTTTTTAGCAAAATATGGCATTACCCATGTCGAGCATTTGTGAAACAGTCCTGCGATTCAGATTGATACTGACTTGGCAGACCGGCTGCAACCACTCTCTCACCGGCGTGAAGTGGCTTCCCTGTGCCTCTTCTACAAGTACTTTCATGGCTTCTGCTCCGATGAGCTTAGATCACTAGTGCCGCCTAAGCACGAATTTACACGAGATACTAGATTAGCAACTAGGTCCCACCCTTTTACAGTTAAACAAATAAGATATAACCGTAAATTCTACTCCAACAGATTCTTTTCTCGCGCTTCCCGCCTGTGGAACTCTCTTCCACAAGTCTGCTTTCTCGACAGCTACAATCTCCAGGTGTTTAAATGTAGGGTCAATAGATACCTCCTATCACACTAACTCCCAATTATTCTCAAAACACTCTCATCTACCCAACCCTTATTCTCGGTATCCTTACCCGCCTATCACCCACCCTCTTACATTTCCTATATTTAACAATTCTCAGTGTCCCTACCCGCCTATCACCCACCCTCTGACATTTCCTATATTTACTCATCCTTTCTCCACTCTATGTAGCCCCCTGCGCAGTAGTGGCAGTGACATGCCTTGCTCGGGGTGAAACGCTTATAAAAAAAAGAAAAAAAAAGGGTTTTCTTTTTGCCTCTTCTGGCCATTTTATATGCTAGAATCTGTGTTGAAAGTGAAGACATTCAGAGTTTAGTCGAAACTACGTAATCATAAAAACGTTACTTAAAGTGCATTTTTAGAACTGTTTTGAAAATTGGAATTGATATGATGGTACTTTGAAATGGACTAAGGTGCCATTGCCCTATGTAGGCTATTTTTCGTTAATATGAAATGGCTGGTTTTCAGAAAAGCCTTTTATAAGAAAAATAAACTCATTAAAAACGAAAAGAAAAAGAAAACGTCGTTATAAGGATGCCTTCAGTTTATAGACACGTCTTGAAAATTATTTCCAAACAATTATAAATGCATATAAAGATTACTTGCTGAAATATTCGAAGATAAAATATGGAAAAATTTGAAAAACGTTTGCAAGTGTATGCCACACACCGAGTTGTAAGAATTGTCATGTTCGTCACCAGTTGAACAGTCAGTCGTACTGCAAAGGAATTGAATGTTAAAATGTTTCTTTGCAGGGAACCCATAAACACAAAAGTCAAAATTTGTCTGACTTTATCTCGCCTTTCGACACATTACAGGTGACAGTAAGTTCAAAAGAGACATCTGTTTAACCTTTTGTGTGGGATGACATGCAAATCGGAATCGTTTCCATGAATAAAAGCTCGGATATTTCATTGTGTTCTTCCCAGTTGTACAGTTTTGGAAGGTTTTGGCCCATCTGTGGGGATAGGAGGTAGTTTCTCCCCTTTCTTTTTTGCTATTATTATTATTATTTATTTTTAATAGTTTTCTTTTTACGTCATTTTTCTTCTTCAGCACATTGAAAAGTTTAGTCTTGTCATCATGCCTTAGCGTCGAAGAAAGCAGTATGTATAGAAGTGAAGACGCATCTATTCGTCCATGTAAACGAGCGCACGCATGTGCATACACAGCCAATACTGTGTCAGTATACATTTGCGCTTATCAAATCGACTGAATTGAGACTGGCTCTTACAGAGAGAGAAAAAAAAAGAAGACAAGAATACGTTTTTTCCATACGTGCATAAATATATGCACGAATTTATGGGGAAAATTGACTTAGGTAAATAGAATCTTACTTTATAAACAAAACTTTTTCTGCGCTCAAACGCATGTGAGATTATATAAAACAGAGAATTAAAGATATTTAACGAGCTATATAAGTAGATAAAGACACACTGAAAAAATAGACTGAGATAGATATTCACGAAGAAGCAGAGAAGACACATCCTATAGAGATAGACAAAGGCTGACGTAGATAGCTTGATATAAAAAGACTGACACACACATATTTATAAATCAATATTTATTGATAGGAAGAGACTCTGATAGATATGTAAAGATTGATGCAGATAGCTAATTAACTAAATAGAGAGTTTCTTTTCTAAGCACCACTTAGATGTGGCACAAGTCCGAGGCACCTAGTGAAGATCGAACTCACAACTAATTGTAAATAGTTTCTAGAAAGACAGGCTTGCTAACCATTACACCACGCTAAGATGCCCAGACATAGATAGATAGATAGATAGATAGATAGATAGATAGATAGATAGATAGATAGATAGATAGATTTGAAAAGACTGAGATAGATAGATAGATAGATAGATAGATAGATTTGAAAAGACTGAGATCGATAGATAGATAGATAGATAGATAGATAGATAGATAGATATGAACAGACAGATAGATAGATAGATAGATAGATAGATAGATAGATAGATAGATAGATAGATGGTATCTATTCGAACGACTCTTCATCAAAACGTGTTTCTTGAGACGCCCTGTCCTATCTTCATATAAATTCATAAAATAGCTACTCTCCAATTTTCTCTTGTCTCTCTCTCTTTTCACACACACACACACACACACACACACACACACACACATGCGTATGCGTGCTCCCGAGCTCACGCACACATATCGACACAAGCGTGCACGCACTCTTCTGACGACGACAAAGATTAAGCTTTCTTATAATGAAGAAGCCAGATAATTGTATAATGGCCGCCAGGCTTGCATGTGCCGAAGTGGCCTGTAGCATTTCGACAATGGAATAAATTTGCTCTTTTGTTGTCAGCACTTAATCTACGACGGCGAACAACTTAAACGTGAAAGGATTTTGGAAAAGGTGAGAAAACAAGTACAAAAAACGTGATCACTCGACGCTAAAGAACATTTTCTTAAATGATGATGATGATCACCTTCTTTTTCTTCTTCTCGATTATTATGATCATTAATATTCGTAACAGCAACAGTATAACTGTTTGACATTAAGAGATTGATTTATGAAACTAAGTCAAAACATTCATTTAATTACCGTATTTAATGTAAGAAAAAACTGTAATCCCCTCCCTCGACTCTAAAGTGGTTAAAATTATCCTCCTAGTGCGACTCGAGGTATTTGGTAGCCTAATATTTAGCCAAACATGGAAGGCTACCACTATTAATTAATAATATCGTAATAAAAAAACATAAAACAATTATCAGTGTGTATTTCTTTATATATTTCCTGACACATCTTTAATGGAAAGGGAGGTAAGTCAATTTAAATGAGTAAATTTGTGAGTGATTTTTTTACCTACTCGTTTTAATAATCTATACAAAATATTTATCTGTTTTAGGTCAAATTAGTACCCAAGCAAAATGAACTGTTTGATCCGATGTCTTAGCTTGCAGTCATATTTGTTCAAGCTTTTCATGTGAGGCACTCAGATACCTTTGTCTATTAAGTAATCGTCTTGCTTCAATATGATCTTCAACAGTAATTTATATGATTTTCATATTAACTTATAATAATATTAATTTATAATAAATTTATTAAGCTTAATAGATATTTAATAATATTAAATTAATTTAATTATTAATTTAATTAATATTTAATAATACTATTTTTAACAAATTTAGTAAGTTTAATTCATATCGGGGGTTTCTTGAAAAGAACGCCGACACACTCTTCCCGTTCTTAAGTAGGATATCATTTAGATTTAGCTTAAACCATTTTTTATAAAGTGCTTCCGTTATCTTAAGTTGTCTTTTACATCTTTTAAAGATTACATAGCTAACGAGTAGGATTTATTAAAGAAACACTTCAAAACTATTCAGGCTAACGATTGCATACACAACAGGATTTATTCTAACAAATACGTCCAATTTTCTTTTACTTTGACGGGTATATAGTCACACATATTAAAAGCTTACGTATTTCGTGTGTGCACAGATACGCGTAGAATGAATAAAATATTCATCATTCAAAAAGATTATCATTTAATATTACTCTATCTCATCGTAATTATTGCTAGACTTGAACTTAAAAGGTGTAAGTAGAGAATATATTTTGGCACACTTCTCAGAAAAATTAGTATCGACCCATTCGCATGGGTGTTGATCATGCAAGAAATTGAATTCAATTCAAATCGTTGATTATTTTTTATTTATCGTCTGATAGAAAAGTTACTATTAGAAGTTTACAAACGTAATCTAAGATATAAATCACAAAGTTTGTACATCTCTCCAAACGAAAATCGGAAAATAATAACGTATTTAAAGTAACATTGCCGTGGATTTTCATGCGATTGTTAGTAGAGTGATTTCCACTTGCATTTTCCAATGGTGATTTTATGGAGACGATAACTTTGATTAGCTGTTCGTTGGTTCATCAATAGTTCTTCTGCTTTTTTATAGGGCTTTTGTCCCCTTACGGCCGGTTAATACACGTTTACGAGTTTCTCGCGGCGACTAGACAAACCTTATCAAAGATGCCGTCTCAATCCGTAGAGCACACATGTGATTTGTACTACAATTATACTGAGCGAACCTTAGTTACAGTTTCTGAGAGAGAGAAAGCCCATAATCTGGTGTGATCAATTTTTAAACAAGGACAGTACGCTCAAACTCTCGGTCAAGATAGCATGAAACTTTGTGTTAGCATTGAGATCTTCCAAACTCCGTATCCAATTTCACTCACAAGACATGGTTCAAACAGCGGTAAGGATTACAGGCACTTTCCAAAGGTGTCGCATGCCGGAGTCGTCTTCCTTGAAGTTATCATGACGAATGAATTGACTAAAGTTAGATTCGTCCTTAAGCGTTTTTTAAGCGCCCGCTAGTGCCCAACGAAGTGTGTCTGGGGAGCAAACATGCAAGCAATCACAAAAAAATGCAGGTTTCTCATGTCTGCTAATGTCTTGTCATAAATTTTGAAAGTTTGTCCGATTTAAAGCTTAACTAGGTCTTATAGTGATATTTTGTGAAGGTCGAAAATGAGGTAGCAGACATTATGTATGTATGTATGTATGTATGTATGTATGTATGTATGTATGTATGTATGTATCTCGCCATCCGGTTCGAATTACTGAAGATTGGAAGTCATAATATGAAGGAAAAGGTAACAAATCTCATCTATTGTTGGCATGGGACCCAGGTCCCACAAGACTGGGTCAATGGTATCCTGCTCTCCCTATAGGAAAAGAAAGATGAAAAATCGATGTATGGTAACTTTGTTGGGGGTAGTTGGGAAAGTTCTTGCAAGAATATTACTTAAGAAGCTGGAAGAAAATATTCTTCCTATAGCTATCCCAGAATCAGGTAGTGGTTTCTGGTGTAGATGAGGAACAGTTAACATGATCTTCTCTGCACAACAGACTCAAAAGAAAAGCATTGAACATAATATACCCCTCAATCAAGTATTTGCCGATTTGACAAAAAACCTTCGACACTGTCAACCGAGATGCTTTCTCGATAGTACTCAGAAAGGTAGGAACTGCACATGAATAGAAAAGTCCGGGTTACTTTCAATGGGAAAATCACTATTGACAATGGTGTAAAGCAGGGTGGTATCCCTACTCCCACGCTTTTTTTCTGTTCTACTTACGCATGCTTTCTAAGATTGTGACGAAGGCATCCATTTGCACTTCAGAACTACTAGAAGGGTTTTCGATCTGAGAAGGTTCAATGCCAAGTCGAAAACTTTACAAACTTTGATTAGAGAGCTAATCTACGCAGACGACGTTAACTTCTTAGGTCATACAGAAGCTGGCATACAGCATATTATCGACCACTTCTCATCCTCGTACGCAGTATTTGGTATGATGATAAGCCTCACAAAAATCAAGGCAATGTTTACCCCTGCCCCAAGAGAGACATATATTGAGCCCAGCATCTTTTTTTCATACAGCAAGACTAGGGATAGTTAAGAAGTTCGCTTGCCTCGGCAGCACAATTACAAAAGACGGTTCATAAGATGCCGAAATGTATCTACGCGTCTAGGACTCTGTGACCGTCGGAATGCTGGAAAACAGAATATAGTCAGCTAGTGACATTACCAACCATACTAAGGTGTGTTGCATCCTAACAGCTCTTCTATCAGTCAGTTAAGTGCCATACGTGAAACACGCTTGGGCGATCATGTCTCGAAAGAGACATGACTGGCTAGGCAGAATATTATCCCGTAGTAGGTTGCCATTGCTTTCTGCGGTAGACTGGTTGCCAGCCAAGGCTATAGAACCCAATCTGTCCTGTTATTTAACCCATAACTGGAAGGAATAGATGGATTAATACCTTTCCCAAGGGTATTTGCGCGTAAGTGAATGCAACGAATTCAACTGGAATTCGAAATCGGCTCCCCCGATTTCTCGTTCCGAGCCGATATCCACTGCACCACAACGCACATCCTTCTATATGCCTCCGAAACCTAGACACTATAAAATACTTGAGCGTTTCCAGCAGAAATGCCTGAGACACATATTGAATGCCAAATGGGAAAAAAGAACTCATGACACTTATGTCCTAGTCAGAGCCAACTGCCAAAGTATAGAGGCTCTTGCAACATCTTCCAAATACGATAGACAGGATATATAATTCGAATAAAGAAAATTGACTCTTGTCTTATGGTGAGCTGAGTATCGGAAAGCGTCCTCTGCACAAACCAAGGAAAAGATACTAAAACTGTATCAAGAACAACCTAAAGCTGGAGTCTGACATCAACACTTGAGAGGAGCTAGCTCTAGAAAGAACTGGATAGAGAGTGCAAATAAGAGACGGTTGTCAACTCTTCAAAGAATGTCGTCTAGAACATAAAACAGTAGAATAAGTGACTTCGAATGGGAGATAAGCACGAACTCGACGAGAGTACCACATGTGATTTCTGTCAACGTATACTTTTTTCAAAGGCTAGCTGGGTGAATCATGGAAGGTCGCATAAAGAAAAAACCGCCCTTGACATATACCAGACAGAGTGTCACAGTCTGACGCTGTGTGACAATTGTATGAAACAGTGGCCACACGAAGTAAACACTATGCCATTTCAGTAACCATGGATCAAGATGAATTTCTAAGCAAGTTATGGATGTCAGATGAGGCCAATTTTCATTTCACAGGTTACGTGAATTAGCAGAACTACCGTTACTGGTCAGACACAAATACTAATGAAATTCATGAGCCTCCTTTACACACTAGTAAGGTGACAGTATGGTGTGTTGTTTCATTACATTGGATCATCGGACCTTATATTTTAAATATGAACAGGGGATCTCAGTCACTGTCACTGCGAATTTCAAGAATGCATTCGTACAGGAGAATGCCATCTATAGGATGTAATTATAAAAAAATGAAAATTACATCATTGTTTCTTAAATGGCATGTTTTAAGGTTTCAATTAATTTGAATAAAATATTTTTCTTCCATCACTCTTGGTTTTATCGGATTGTTAAAAAGTTCCCGTTTTTTTGGGTCACCCTATAGTTGGTGAGAAAGCTAACGAGAACCTATTGAAATAGAAAATCATCACCCACCTTAATCATTTGCGAGAGAGTTCAAACGCTATTTCCCTGATATTAGCACTGAAAACATTTCAATGAAGCTGAGAAGAAGCCCATTTATATGTCAGGTGGATGATGTCCCTAAGAGCGTGCAAAATGAGATATTGGAGCTCAAACATTACTCTTCTGCCAAGGATAAGTTTGGTACGCAAGATCTTCAAGACTTCTGGGTTAATGTGTGTAGAGCCTACCAACAACTGAGCACCAACGCATTATAAATTATCATTCTCAGTATTTACATTATTCGGACTATTGTCTTCATTTTTGTTGCCATTTGTACGACGTTTCGGCCGTTTTACGCTCCGCCCTTTTTCAGGTG
Source organism: Ascarosepion bandense (assembly GCA_037127315.1). NCBI lineage: Eukaryota > Metazoa > Mollusca > Cephalopoda > Sepiida > Sepiidae > Ascarosepion > Ascarosepion bandense. The sequence continues at coordinate 1,550,706 of JBBBDQ010001461.1, read as the reverse complement.
CTAGGAATTTCAAACCGAACCCTTCATTGCAATCACTGGGTCATATCATCCTCATTCCTTGCATAAAGCCTCGATTGAAAGTCATGAGTTATCTCCCTCTAAGCCTGCAAATTACTTGTTCACCACTGCTGTAGCCTGGTATTGAACTCACAACTCTACCCTATGTGAGGGGGTTATTAGAGAAAATACAAAAGATCTGTGGCCTAGATAACATCAGGACGATCTTCAGAAGTGATTCTACACTTCACAAATACCTCTCCAGAGTAAGACCCCCAACAGAGGAGGACATGACTAAGGACTATGTGTACTCCATTCCATGTAGTTGTGGAAATAAATATAAAGAAGAGACAGGCCGGCCTCTTAAGGTAAGGCTACAAGAACATCGCAAGACCGTAACACGAGAGGAGATAGAAAAATTACGCGTAGCTGACCACATATGGAGGGAGAAAGGCGATCACCACCCACCTATGGAATGAAGTTGAAATAATAGATAGAGAATGCCATTAGAAACTACGTAAACTTAAGGAATCAGCGCATATGCTAGGCTTCAAAAATCTCCTAAGCCGACCATGCATAGAGATGAACACATTATGGGAACCAGTAAAACAGAGTGCCAGAGAAAATCATTAGTGTCAAAAATTGCAATATGAGCTATGGTAAAAAATGCTAGAAAAAATCATTAACATCCAAAATATTAGAGAGAACCATTAACATCAAAAAATTGGAATGTGAACTCTAGTAAAAAAAAAAGGGTTACCGGACATTAGGTTTATAGGTCCCAAAAATTCAGTTGTTCTTGTCCTTAAGGACACATGGCCCAATGGATATATACGGTGGTTAGTTCCAGTGAGTTCAATACCAAGCTCGGCAATGATGAACAAGTAACTTACAGGGTTAGAGGGAGATAACTCATGACTATCAAATGTCCGAATAATGTAAATACTATCACATCTCAGAAATATAGACAAATTCTAAAACCTATCTTTGTGAGTCTGAATTTTCTACTTTACTCGCAATCATCCTTCTCATTGATCATTTTTTTATATTATCTTCCTTAACCACTGGCGTAAAAAAATTCTTTTTTTCTTTATATGGAATCAGATGTGCTAAAGTCGTAGTTTTATCAGTTTTATCTTTTCTTTCTTTCTTTCTTTCTTTCTTTCTTTCTTGCTGTCTTTCATTCTTTCCATTTTCTATTTTCATCGCTTCTTTGTTTCTTTTCTCTTCTTCTTTCTTTCGTTCTTTTCTCTCATTTTCTTTTTTTCTTTCTTTCTTTCTTTCTTGCTGTATTTCATTCTTTCCTATTTCTATTTTCATCGCTTCTTTGTTTCTTTTCTCTTTTTCTTTCTTTCGTTCTTTTCTCTTTTTTTCTTTATTTTTTCTTTCTTTCTTTCTTTCTCTCTTTTGTATTTCTTTCTCTTATTTTTTTCTAAGGATCAAATATGCTAAAGACGTAGTCTTATTTGTAAAGTCACGCAGTCTCTTTTTATTTATTTGTTTTTTTTAGTTATTTCACGTTTCTTTCTTTCTTTTTTATTCATTTTAGATTTAAACGGAATATCTCCTTATTGAAGAGTAAATATAACTTTGGAAAACATTAATAAAAAAATCCAATAACAAACAACGAAATGATACCCAAAAGCAAATTATGAGTCACCTGCTACATGATTATACATTTATGAGATATTAGCTAAATTTATATCTGGAAATTTCACTGTATAATGTTTAATCTGTGCGATTAATATTCACTACTGAATTTAGGGCACTGCCAAATAAAATTGATTTGTTTTTTTAATTTTTTTTTTTCAGCTTATTGACCCTTTACAGATTATTTAGTCAGGAAATATTTTTAGGTTGTAAGAATTCTTTTAGAGATAATAATGATATACTCATATAAGTCCTACTAATTAACCCGTAGTTTGGGAAAGAAAATATGGATCCATCAAAACCATATCCATACGTGTAAGTGAACATAACAAACCCGACTGGAATTGAAACTCGACTCACCGTTTTCTAGTTTAGAACCGTTATCCATTACGCCACCTGCACATCCAAGGTTACTGCACCTGGTATTCTGGAGTGTAAATGACTATAACGAACTCGACTAGAATTGGAACTCAGCTATCCAATTTCTAATTTCTACAGAACTTAGTGTTGCGGAACATAAGTGAATATAACGAAAACGACTACAACTGGAAATCGGTGATCCATTTCTGAGCCAGTATCCATGGCTCTCTCGCTTACAACACCTGGTATTCCCAAGCAGTCACCTATATAGGTAATGGCTGACGTTGCTTAACTTCAGTGATCTTGCGAGAACCGGTCTTTCACAATGATAGGCCCTTAATCTTGCAAATAAGAAGATTATTTTGAAAAGTAAACATTTGTTGTATAAAATTAATGCTTTCTTCATAATAAGGCTCCGGACGTATTGATTTATCTATGTACGCGTTAAGAAATAAATATCATCTGTTAATCTTATAGTCTAAAAAATGTAAACAGAATTCTTCCGTCTCGACTCATCTTTAGGAAATATATCTACAAAACGTGGGTATCTTGCGTGTTTTATGTCTCTCCGTAAAGAAGCCAGAAAGAGATAGAAAAAAAATCCTACCAGGACATAAAACATGTCACTGGTTCTTTATGCAAACATGGACGAATGAATTAAAGACTCACTGTGGTGAGAACTCAGAACACATGTAGAAGCCTGTCTTGTTTGTATATGCTGATGAAGTGTTATGAATCACAGTTGCAACTTCAAGTCTTGACATTTCCCTGATCTGTGGATTTGAACCATAGGAGGAACCGATTCAATGGGTCGTGTTTACAAAGAAAACCTTGACTCGATGATTACTAAAAATTCCAGAGGGAAGATAAGAGATCTCTTTTTTTTTCTATTTCTGGGCTCGCAATCTTTGTTTTATTTGCTGTATCCAATCGGGACCTGGACTATCATGGCTCTCCACAATTTCATATTCAATGTAACTCTAAGCAGTGTTTTTCTCCTCATTAATTATAAGTCCACGTTTTGAGATCAATTTACACAAGCTCATTAGGTATGTTACCCGATGTTTTCATCTGGCACTCTTACTTTCAGTATATCTTGTGTATACCAAATTTGCCAAGCTCTTTTCCCTCTTTATATGTGGCTGAAACATCACCTGTTACATTCTAACTCCAAAGAAATGTTCTTTTCATTTTCATTTTTTTAAAAACTTTCTTCTCGCTCACATGTTCTGCACATGGTATTCATTACATACACCTTGGTAGAAAAGCATCTTTCTTGCCTCAAAAGTCCTCCTCTTCTCTTAGAAAACAATTCAGCATTCATAAGTAGTATTGAGATCAACATATCAGTTCAGCATTCTTGCCATAATTTCCAATGAAATAGTATTGTTTTTTATGTTGTGCATCGTAGATTGGTTTAGTAACTAAAATGGACGGATTCGCTTATTAAGTAAAATGGATGGATTAGTTTATTAAATAAAAAGAATGGACTGGTTTATTAAGTAAAATGGATCGATTTATTAAGTAAAATGAATGAATAGGTTCATTAAGTAAAATGGTTGTTTTGGCAGATTAAGTAAAATGAATGGTTTGGTTTATTAGGTAAAATGGATGGACTGGTTTATTAGGTAAAATGGATGGACTGGTTTATTAGGTAAAATGGATGGACTGGTTTATTAGGTAAAATGTATGGTTTTGTTTATTAAGTAAATTCGATGGATAGATTTATTAAGTAAAATACATGGCTTACTTTATTAAGTAAAAACGACAGATTGGTTTATGAGGTAAAATAGATGACTTTGTTTATTAAGCAAAACCGATGGATAAATTTATCAAATAACATACATTGTTTGGTTTATTAAGTAAAATAAATTGTTTGGTTTATTAAGTAAAATGGGTGGATTGGTTTATGAATTAAAATAAATAGTTTGGTTTATTGACTATTTTTTTAATTGTTTCATGTCGACTTTAATGTAAAACATATTGACTTTTTTAATTTTTCAGAAAAGTTCAGAATTTCCTTTCTCAGGAATGTTTTTTTTTCGTTCTTTACAAAGAATTCTTCAAGGCTTCTTTTCCAATTTAATAAAAAATTGAAATTTATTTCCTCAAGAGAATTATATAAATAATAGAATAAATGATAATTTTAATGTATTAGTGAAAAATACACTAGCATGCTGTAATAAAATTTGTTTGCAAAAAAAATATGAGATAGTTTATTCCTCTGCAAAGTAACAATCTTAATTTATTCAGAAAGGTTTTTCTTCCATCACTACTTTCATTTTGTCTAATTGGTAGCAATACTTGTTCAAATCAGTCGTTTGCTTCTTTGCAAGGAACCTGTAGAGGTAGTGAGATGGTTAATGTTTTTTTTTAATTTGGCCTTGTGTCAAACATAACCAAGCTTCCTAAAACTTACAGGTTTTTATCCAAAATTATCAGAAGGTTATCAACAGGTGGATTTGTGAAAGAATAAAAGTATACCTTTTGTATGCCTAAACAGAAATTTATTAATGGAAAAGAATAATATGAATTGTAGAAATTAATGTTCAATGGGAAACAGTATTAACAAATTAAGGGTATCAATATTTCGTAGTAGTCCTTGCAAGAGTGAGTTTATGTGTACGTAGGCAGCAACGTATGTATGTATGTATGTATGTATGTATGTATGTATGAGCATTATAGTAGAGTAGGATTGTCTTTGAAGTTATCGCTCAAGGTGAATGGTGAAAAATAAGGAGTTGAGAGATGAGAAGAGAGAGAGAAAGATAGAGACAATAGTAATAACGATCGCTTGACGTTTGTCAAGGGTACGTGTTAATTACGTTTGTCTCTTTTCTCTCTGGCGACAGTTGAATTTACTCCGTGTTTTATTTCATTTGTGAGGCTCGAAAAAGTCATTTGGGAAATCACTCCCGGATGTGATTTTGGCCTTTCCATTGGACGACAAATAAACTTCGTGCGGCTCGCAAAAAGAGTCTGTAAAAAGAATTTGTTTCTGATAATGAAAGATTATTTGAATTTTGTTTTTAGATATTTCCTAGTTTTCTATTGGCCGAAAAACATTTCGCCTCGAGGTGTGAAATTTGACGAGTTTTGTTTTGGATTCACTTTTGAATGTGTGCTAAGCAAGGTTTTGTAAATTCGAGTAAATTCGTTTATTTCTAATTAAATCAATGAGTCAGTGTTTAGCATTTGAATTTTAAACGTAAATCATGTTTTTTTCACTAATAGAAAATAGAAAACATATCCACTCCAAGTGTAAAACGAATAATTTTTCTTTGGTTGAAAGCCGACTTTTGATAAGTTTATTTCATTTAACGATAGAACCACAACAAACGTTTGTCCAACTTATATATATATATATATATAAATTTGTATATAATTTATTATTAGGTCTGCTACTAAAAAATTGGTTCAATGCGCCAAGTTTTTCCTCACCAAGATCCATCGTAGCGTTTATAAATCTATCATTTGTCCGTGCTTTGAATATTACTGCCTCACTTGGTCTGGTATTTCTGCTACATATCTCGAGACACTTGATAAAATTTAAAGAAGGTTCTGTTGTGTTATCGGTCCTGACCTGGCATCTCGACTTCAGTAACTGAGATCGCTGACGTCTTTTCTACAAATATTTCTATTACAATTGCATTGTGTTTTAGGATGTGCATTGTGGTGCAGTTGATATTAGCACGGAACGAGAAATCGGGGGAGCCGAGTTCAAATTCTCGTTGAATTCCTTGCTTTCACTTACGCACAAATATCTTTAGGAAAGGTAATCCGTCTCTTCCTTCCACTTATGGGTTAAATAATAGGACAGATTGAGTTCTATAACCCTGGCTGTCAACCAATCTACCGCAGAAAGCAATGGCAACCTACTGCGGGATAATCTTCTGCCCAGTTGGTCATGTCTCTTTCTAGACATGATCACCCAATGCGTGTATCATTATAGCACTTAACTGACTGATTATGTTTTCGTCTTTGGTACCACGACCGCATGAGTTTAGAAGTAGTTCTAAGCTGGTAACGAAATCTTATCGTTTTACTATTGAAATACCTGAATGCAACCGTAGTGTTTTTTTTTCTCTTACACTTAACGCTTTCGGAACACTCTTCAGGCTTCTTGATAATCTGTCATCTACGCTTGTCAAAAGTTTTAAATGCATCGTCAATCGCTATCTTGACTTCATGAACCCTGTTTTTTTTTATTGTCCGTTCCCACACTAACGTTTTCTCATCTTCTTTTACTTTCTGTCTCCTTGTCTCGCTAAAATCATTACATTTGAGTAATGAGTCTGATCTTCACTGGGTGCCCCATACTTTTGGCCTTGTGCCACATCTCAGCCGCGCTTAGAAAGTCACTTCTGTTACTTCTTGTGGATCAGTGGCATCATCGCCTTGATTGAGGAGAAACAATAAAACACGCTTTTGGAAAGACATGAATCCGTTTTTTTTCTACCATATATCGGTTAAATATCAATGTAGACTGGGCTCTCTAGCATTAAATGTAAAACAAGTCTACGAGAAGTAAAAAATTGACTACGAAACCCAGGGAAAAACCTCGGCAAAAGAAAATGCCTGACCGTTCAAAGGCTACAAAATCTGTAAAGAGTCATGCTCACCCACGGCCTGAATAAACAAGGAGTTAAATAATTAAACTAAGTACAAGAAAAAAAGATTATTGTTGACTATTGCATTAAGACAAATTAGACCCATACTCTTCAATGTTTCAGTTTTTCTTCTACGTGCTGCATCCGTCAAACAAGGGCAACTTCGGATACTCCTGAATTTTTATGAACGGTCTCCTTGTATAAGCTACTGAATGCTGCAATAATCCTTGCTTTCAGTCCATCTTTAGTGTAACAAGAAGTTTTGTATAACTGTACACAACACATAATAATCAAGGGGTGGTTAGAGTCTGGGGAATTAGTTTACCAGATGTAAGGGGTGATATTATCGAAAAAACTGTCTGGTGGCCTATACTGGGTTTTCGTTCAGATATAGGTTCTTCCTATAGCCAACCTCTTGACATAGGGCAGCACTAAATCTACAAAATGCAGGTTTCTGTCTTGAATCTGAAGTACTCGCTATTATATTCTGGAGTTCTTTTATTATCTGAACGATCTGATTGAGATTTTCGAGCGGCCGTCCCTTTGTTAGACTCATGGAACTCTTTCCAAATTTTCTGCACTGTCCTCAGATTGACACTCAAACACTCAAAAATGTTCACATTGAAGCTTCCGGTGCGAATGCAAAGCCTTACAGCATGCCGTTTCCAAATTTCTGGAGTATTCATTTGCATCATGGTGCACTTTATGTCACAGGCGTTGACAACTGACTCTTGCATACTGTTCAGTTAAGAAAATGAAAAACAAACAACGCGCATGAGCGAAATTAAAAATATAAAAATGGCGACAATTTACCCATCGCAACATCTATATAGATGCAGAATTCACTGAGCTAGATAGATAGATAGATAGATAGATAGATAGATAGATAGATAGATAGATAAAACAATAACAGATTTTATTTCAGCCAATGACGGCTATCATGTTTCTTAAAAATAATGCTTTTAAGCCCGGCAAATTTTGTAAGTATAGAGCTCGATATAAAGAAATAGATCAATTATATGCATAATTCGAACTGAACTATATATATATATATATATATATATATATAACCTACAAAAAACAAATATATATGTTTGATTTACAACAACGACATTAAATAGACGTCTTACATTACATTTGTCTGACCATTCGTCCATTTCTAGACATCTACAACAATATTCCTGTCTACAATCACAATACTAGAAAATAATGATCGATAACACAACTATCCTACACCAAGAAAACAAAAAAAAAAGCAAACTACAGATTCTCGAGGAAATATTCATTAAAACACTTAAGCCGTCAATTAATAGAATCATGTATGAATACTGTAGTAACGATCTAAAATGTTAGTATAAAGAACAGTTTTTACGCTTTAACACGTACATGGCCATGGCATTATAACATATGAAAAAATTCCATTTTGGATAATATTCACGTTCTAATGAACGTTAGCAATTTGTCAACTGTTATATTTGAAGCAGAACAAATTTACAGTAATTTTTAGCAAAACAGTTTTGCGGTTATTTTTTGTTAACATAACCCACACCCCTGAAGATGATCTCGGAAAGAGATTGAAAGTGCTTGGGTACCTAGAGAAATGAATGATAGTAACATCTGTCAACGTTACAGCTCATTTCTGACATCTTTTAATTATAATACGCGAAAGATTATCCGTGATTATGAATGGATTTTATTAAAAATAAGCGGACCCAATTTATTTAATATGGTATGTCTAAAAGAAAATGTCTAAATGCACAAATACAAGGATCGCGGGACACATTACATTACATTAACTCTAAACTTGAACAGTTTAAGATTGTAATGATCGGGGAAACGTTTTCTTGGGAGCCGGTTCCATATGGCCGTGATTCACTGGAAGAGGCTTTTCGAGTAGAATTTATGTCTTGCCGATAGAATACAGAGGGAATGTGAATGGTTTGCTAGAATGTAAGTGGTATGACGGGTGCTTGCCGTGAAAGTTAGAACTGGTGGAACCAAGGAATGTAGTTCGTTCTAGCACTTTGCAAGTAAGTGTTGATAGAGCAGCGATAGGCTTGCTACATCTCGCCTCAGAGAGAGAGAGAGAGAGAGAGAGAGAGAGAGAGAGAGAGAAGCTAGAGAGTCGAAAACAATTCACCACCCACAAGGATCCCCTCTTATATATATATATATATATATATATATATATATATATATATATGCTTTTCCACAAAAAATACAAAACGATTTTATTGCTAATAACGATGACGAAACTGTTATTCATCCTGGGATTAATATGAGCTCTGTTTCTAAATAATTATCATATTTCGGCACATGATACATTTTACTCCATCTCCATTACCCTTACCCTTCTTCCTGCTTGTAATATTAGAAATTATTTTATATATTTTTGCTTTTTTTTGTTTCCTTCTGGGTGGAGAAATGTCGTCATTTTTTTGTAAACAAGACACCGGGTCAAACGGCAATAATTTGTCTTATTTGATATATAAAATCCCGAAAAATTATTCATTGTATTCCGCGCTATATATACAGAGAATTTTGAAAATCACAAACTCATGAATATATTCAAGACAAGAAGAAAAAAAACGGAATTTGGACATCAGACAGGGCGATTAGAAGAGAAGAATAATGAATTTGCTTTCGGGCTCTTCGTTAAGAGACTAATGTCATGTATATTAGGATGCCCAAAAAGTTGTTTATCTTCAAATGTAGAAGTATTTACTTTTAACTTACCTCATTCAAAAGAATGCAGTTTCATTGACTTGGAGACGGAACAATAAAAACATATTTTGCTTGGGTATAGTTTATTTATAAAAAATAGATAAATAAAACACAGACAAAATATATACGTTCTGGAGAATGTTTTACAGGTGATCGAACATGTCAAAAGTAGTTTGCAAAGATTCATGAAGGCGATTGTCAGGTGCAGTAGTTAGGGAAATAATCATCAAATAAATACGTTTATTAAGGGTAATCAACATTATACGACGTCGTCCGTTCATTGATCATTGCTACCATATCTGATCTAGTGCTCCTTATTATTTCATCCCAAGCAAGGGTGTAATGTTACTAAGATGCAAAGGTTTATTGAGAGTGAAGGAGAATGAGAAGACTTGTGAGGAGAAACGTTAATAAAAGAAAATGATCAGAAAGAGACAAGATGAAAAGTGACGTTGCATTCAAGATTTTTGAAGACTGTAGATGCCAGGGAAACAAGAAATCACAAGAGGTTTCCACAGGCGACAAATGTGAGGAATTTTATAAAAGAAACAATTAAATGGAACATACGGTTGCATCTAGCTAGTTCCAAAGTAAAACAGTGACAATAGTTGCCAATCTAGCAGCTCGCTTAAATTCATGCAGAAGAGGCACTTAGGAGGAAAATCCACAAAAGCAGTTGTCATGAAAATATTTATAGAAAAAAAAATAGAGAAGCCAAACCATGTTGGAGTCGAGATACCATGTCAGGATTAATTACATTACAGATCCTTCTTTGGATTTTGTCAAGCATCTAGATATACAGGGTGTCCATAAAGTCCGTGTACACTTTAAAAATTTTATAACTTTATTTGTAATTGTAATAGAAATAATCTGTAAAAATTGAGCTTGAACAATTAAACTTCAAAGTTAATACAGTGTTTCAACAAGATGGAGCTCTTTGGCACTTTGCTCTTCGTGTTAGACAGTTTCTACATCAGGAATTTCCTAACAAAGGGATCGGATGGGATGGACCATTTTATTGGCCTCCAGGTTTGCCAGATTTTTTTCATGTAAAAACAATTGTTTATGCAACCAAACCTAGTTCATTAAAAGATTTGAAAGCTAAAATAACTAATGTGATTTCAGATATTACCGTAAATTAGTTGGCAGATGTTTTCCGTGAACTGCGAAATCTTATTACCCTTTGTATTGCTAATGATGGAGGACATGTGGAAACTAAAATAAAATTTCAATAAAATTTTCAAAAATATAGGCTTACTTCTTTCTAATACTTTTTACAAATTATTTCTATCACAAATACAAATAAAGTTATAATTTTTTTAAAGTGCACACAAACTTTATGGACACCCTGTATATAAAATGTGCATCAGACCAAAGAGCAACATTCAATGCACGGACGACTTGAGAAAGAGATAAGAATAATCCTGGATATATGTCTTGGATGCGTCGCCGAGTATTTAGTTCTGACCTTGATGTCTGGATAGATTTGTCAGGAAGACGACTTATTGATGTTTTCGGTCTGGGGGAGTTGATCCCAATGTGCGGCACCTTTGGTGTCACGTGCTGACCCAAGCCTTGTCAGTGAAATTGGGTAAACGGGACACTTTGGAAGCGCTAGCTAGAAGTCATAAGTCATCGTGATCGAGGGTATGAGAGTCCTTGTTCAGACTGTTGTTCACTCGAGATAACTCGCACTTTCCCAGACACTGTAATTAGGGTCTGCTTAACACAGTTGCAGTATAAACCAGGTTTTTGTATTGATCACTATTGATGGCGACATAATGTCTCCATTCACCTTCCCACAGTGCCTCTGATCAACACAAAGTCCTACATCAAGTGCCTTAAGGAGGTAATCTGTTTGCGGATGACTATATATATATACTAGCAGTATAGCCCGACGTTGCTTGGGTGTAATGAAAGCTTTAAAACTAATCCATGGTCTTGGAGCTAAAATTCTTTGGACATTGGCACAAAAAACTAAAAAGCAATAGTTGTTTCCAGTTGAAGCGAAACCGTAGACTGAAAGAAAAATGAATGGATGTAAGTCAAATTTTGATTTCCCAGTATCGATATCAAATAAGTTTTTTAGTCATAAACTGAATTTTGAAGGCTATATAAGTTCTCTGAGTAAAATGGTATCATGGCTGAGACTAAGAACTACAATTATACCTACTTAGAGCCAAACCCAAAGCAAAAACTAAAATAAAAGGGCTGAAAAAAATACAAGCATACAGGCAAATAAACAGATACACACACAAACATCTTGCCTTTTATATATGTATATTATCGATTTTCTGCACTATTATAAGAACTGCAACCTTGAAACTTCTGAATATCATTTCTTATGTCTTTGTCTATGAGTGTATCAAATTTGATTAAAATCGAACCACTCCTCCTATAACCTGATTTTTTTGATTGTCGATTTTCGATATTTATCGGGGGTACCTTGACACAAAACCTAGCTAAGAACGCTTGCAGACGCTTATAGCACAACTGTGTAAATTTTCAAGAAAATCAGTTCAGCCATTTCGGAGTCTATAGGTAACGGATACACCCCCCCCACACACACACAGACAAAGTTCCATTTATAAATAAGTTTAGATAGATAGATAGATATTTTACGAGTTTCATTAAAAAACAAATGACAAGGTACTGCAGTTAATTTTTTATTTGATTTTTCTTGTGTTCTTATAATTTCCTTCTTTTCTCGACATCAACTATGTTGAAATTGTTGAAATATTTTGGTATGTACGATCGCTTTTGGCTATACTTATAGCTATTAAAATGAATGAATTTTATTATGTGGGTGTTGAACAAACACAAATGTGCCTGAGCAGGCGTCTGCAATAGAAGTTAGATAACCATCTTAGTAAACAGGTATCCTTGGATAGAAGTGACCAGCGTTTATAATAATACAATGGGGTTAACGTTGAGAAAATTTGAAGTCATTTTTTATTTGTGGCCGCAAAATTAGTAAGAACAAACATATAAATAAGAAGTGATTTTATAGAAAACAGAAAATGCGACACTGAAATCCGGAGATCTACAGAAATAGCGAAAGATGATTTTCAGTAGCTATTGATCGTTTCACTCTCCTCCCTGATCTTTTGAACAGGAGTAGAGGTTTATCCCTTGTTACTTGTTTATGACTGAATTTGCAGTTACTTTTCAGCTCTAATTCAGCTCAATATTTCTAATGTCTAACTAAATTTCATTCACTATTTATTTTATTCCTCAATAAGAGTAGATTAGTGGCCTTTTGTCTGGTTCACACTCTTTGCTTGTCTTTTGGACAAGAATAGAGATTTATCTTTTGTTCAGGACTAGGTTTCCGGTTTCTTCTAACATCTCTTTTATTCGTTTTCATTCCCAGTAGCCCGCTTGGGTTTTAGTAGCATTAATACTTTGCTTGGGATGAATCGTTTATAAAAAAAAACTGAGCATTTTGGCCTTGGTTAGTAGCCAGTGTATGAGACAGAAAACTTTGAATTCAAGACTTCCGGGCTAAGATTGACTTGAAACTAAAACCACAGCAGAACACCAAGTCTGAAGAGGCTGTGGCCCTATGCTCCACGGGAAGGCTACAGAAAGAAAAAGATCTACATTATTATTATTACTATTATTATTATTATTATTGTGGGATCTCCCCTTTGTATATGATAATGGACTCGACTGAGTATACATATACTCATGCCATAGAGAGAACAGCAGTAGCTGCCATAGAGTAGAGAGAGTATTCGTAGAGATCCGTTACAGTTACCGTAGAGTACTGAACTGATACGTAAGTTACCGAGAGATACCGAAGTTACCCAGAGACTACCGCATCAGAAGTCAGACTAACTCTGAGCTCCACTCAGATAGAATAATATACATGGATATACTATTTCTAATGACTTAACTTCAAGACTTGTATATAATTATTTCTTATTAATAGTATTCTTGGATTTACTAACCTGCTTTCAACTTTGTATATTACGTACAATATAACCTACATTTTTATCTTCATATCTGTTTTGTTGTTCATTATTTTGTGTGGTTCCTCACTCGGAATCCACAAGAATTATTATTATTATTATTATTATTATTATTATTATTATTATACCTGTTATATCTGTTGGCTCTCTCTGAGAACCACAAGTCTATTCGATACTGTAAGTATACTGTAACTATTCCAGCACTTTTAGCAATACTGTTATGTGGATGGTTTCAATATTTATGAACTTTTTATGAGATTCCTCTGTTAAGTTCCAAGTTCACAACTGTCTTTACCTTCATATTCTACAACATCCACATAAATTGCGGCTTACTCTGTAACCCTTTACATTGAGAGGCTGTTAAGCCTGTATAAGGTGAACATTATGCCAAAAAAATCTCTTCAGTTCTTAAGTTCAGATATTTTTTCAACGTCCACTGCCTAACAGTTCTTTAATTACGATGGTCACGTTTAGTCAGTCAGTTAGTTAAGTGTCATACGTGATACGCGTTTGGACGATCATGTCTCGAAAGAGACATGACAGACTGGGCAGAAGATTATCCAGCAGTAGGTGGCCATTACTTTCTGCGGTAGACTGGTTGCCAGCCAAGGCTATAGAACCCAATCTGTCCTGTTATTTTACCCATAGATAGAGGCAAGAAACGGATTGAATTTTTATAATAAATCCCTACCGAAATCTACTGAACCACAACGCAGATGAGAGAAATCGGAGAGCCGAGTTCGAGTTCCAGTTGAATTCCTTGCATTCATATGCGCGCAAATACCCTTGGGAAAGGTATTAATCCGCCTCTTTCCTCCAACTATGGGTTAAATAACAGGACAGGTTGGGTTTTATACCCTTGGTTGGCAACCAATCTACTGCAGAAAGTAATGGCAGTGTACTGCGGGAAACTCTTCTCGCCAGTCAATCATGTCTCTTTCGGAACACGATCGCCCAAGCATGTATCATGTATGGCACTTAACTAACTGACATTTAATCTTCATTTATTTAAATTTTAAATTCATAAATACATTTTTGGTATTATTTAAAATGACGGGTACTTTCATAAAAACAAGTATGGATGCAGTTTGGGATGATAATTTGTAAAGATTAGCGTTCTTAAATCGAATTAATTTTATCCAATGCAGCTGTGCTTGTGGTGGAAAGAAATCATAAAGAAGGCAGCAGTATGAGTGTATGGGCTGGAATTGTCGACCAAAAAAATTGAAACATTCTAAGTCAATGAAGGAGTTACACTGAACCGGGATAAACATTGCGATTTCATGGAGAAGAAATTATTTGAATGGTACAAGTCTCAGCCTCTCAGTTTCAACGTCAAGTGTGCGTTTCTTCTTCTGATGTATATAAGGTTCTTTATGAATTTTTGAGCGTATAAGGTTTAAAACAGAAAATAATGGAATGGTCACCATCAAGTACCTATCAGAATCCGATTGAAAATCTTTGGACGGTCGAGAAGATGAAATTATATGAAGGTAGCAAGCAAAATAACAGCATATCAGAGCCATGTGAAGCATAACAGGCCATGGGAAGCAATTAAAATCAGTCAATCAGTTAAGTGCCATACGTGATACACGTTTTAGGCAATCATGTCTTGAAAGAGACATGACTGACTGGGCAGAAGATTATCCCGCAGTGGGTTGCTATTTCTTTCTGCGGTAGATTTATTGCCAACCAAGGCTATAGAACCCAATCTGTCTTATTATTTAACCCATAACTGGAGAAAAGAGACGGATTCCCAAGGGTATATATGCGTAAGTGAATGCAAAGCATTCAACTGGAATTCGAACTCGGCTCCCTGATTTCTTATTCCGAGCCGATATCCACTGCACAACAACGCACATCCGCACCACAACGCACATTTTCATGTCGGAAATCGAGCCTGTCGAAGTAAAAAAAAAATCATTTGATAAATGGATTGCTGGCTGTTATTGAGCAAATGGTCCAATATATTAAGATGTAAATGCTTCGAAGACTTATTATACATGTTTCTCATTTGTTCTGTTATAGATGTTAAATAGTCGTTGATGATCTTAGCAAAAGATGTTCGTTGTGGTGTAATGGATATGAGAAATCGGAGAACCGAGTTCGAATTCCATTTGAATTCGTTGCATTCACTTCCGCTTAAATACTCTTAACATAGGTATTAATTCATCTCTTCTCTCTCCAACTATGGGTTTAATAGATTGGGATGTTAGCCTTGGTTGGTAACCAGTCTACCACAGAAAGCAATGGTAGCCTACTAAGGGAAAGTCTTCTGCTTAGTCAGTCATGTATCAGAAGAGACATGATCGCAGAAGCGTGTATCGCGTATGGCAGGAAACTGACTGATTGAAGTAAAAAGTGATTTTCTGATTTTACTTAAGTTCTAAGGATAATTTTTATAATAAATCCAATAACTTAAAAAAACACCTTAAAACTACCTCAAAATTACCTCAAACGTTGTTTTCACGTCTAAATTGTTCTTTTAAAATGTGGTTGGAATTGTTCAGAGCATTAATTATAACTCTGTTTTTATGGGCCTGTAATCATTTAAGTCCCTCCCAACACCCTTGACCCTTTTCAACAGCCTGATCACACCCCTGCAGACCCTGTCGGGGACGGACCCTACCGGAACCAATTCTTGAACACCGTAAACACCATCGTCAAAATTAGTAAAAAGATGTGCAGCAGCCTCAAATACAATTGATGGGATAGATCATCAAATCCCGGAAACTTGGTAGTGCCGACCCTCTTCAATGCCAAGGAAACTTCACCCTCCGTGATCTCACCTTCGCAGCTAGCTGCTTCAGTCTGCACAAGCCGAGTAAAGTCAGCCAAATAGCTGTGAAACTCGTTTTCACAGAGACCACTCGCCTTGGTTAACCGGCTCTCGAAATGCAACCGAAACGCTTTCCACATATCGTCGGTCGACCACAGAGTACGCCCCCCAGTGGTTTTGACCTCTCGATTATACTGATCACCACCTCAACTGATTTCTTCCTTGCGCAGTTCTGCGCCCATAAGGTTGAGGTTTATGTTATTTGCCGAATAATTTCAGACTTACTGAAATCAAGAGGAGTTATATTTTATCTTTTGAGAAATAAAGTTGTTAAACAAAAACGAAAATTCTCTAAGATTCAATCTAATAAATTTAAATCTCATTTTTTTCGATACATAAAACATAAAAAAACAATTTTAAAAGCATATATATAAATTCATAGTAAATTATTTTATTACAGAAAATAATTTTGAATCTATTATTATGCAAATAATTTTAAGATATGCTGTTTAACTTGTTCTGTTAGATGATTTAATAAATATAAATTATATGTTTCATTCACTTTCATGATTACTGTATATTTGGGCAGAAGCAATTCTTCTTATTGAGTGTGACGGACAAGGAAGGTTTTATAAGTTTTTTATTAGTCTTTTTTTTAATGTTCGTACGGTTTCGTTTTAGTAATGTATCTTTTTAAAGAATGAAGTTGATAAGATAAACAAAAATGTTACTTATTTAAGTTCCAAATTTATATATATATATATAAGTAACTTATATATATATATCACGTAACGGTGTTTTTTTAACACTCACGTGGCAGGGAATTTTGAACGCGCAAATTTTAAAATTACAAGGAATTATGGCGGTTTCATTCATGGTTCTATGAACCTAAGAGGTATTTTCTAGTATGGTTAGACTTAGTCATAATTTTTGTTCTTTCATTTAACAGTTCGCTTTTCTTTGGGAATAACATCATTTCTAATTTTTCTTCTTGGCACAGTCTACATATTTTGCCCCCGTTGTAAGGCTTGGCTCTTTTTACAAATACTTCACGTTATTTATGGGTCTTTTCCATAGTTTTAATTTAATTTCCACACGTGGCTAGCTAATTTTGTACAGTTTTTTAATTTTTCTATTTTGAATATAGACCTGTGATTGAACCACCTGGTCTAAAAGGGTTGAACCCAAATATATTTTATTTTGGCCATTTGAGTCATGTACTCTTGCCTTGTAAATGATTTCTTTTGTGTTGCAAAGTTCTTGAAGTGGACATTTATTTTTGTTCCAACAGTTTTGGAAGTCCTCCTGCGTAGTTCCTATATTTAAGAATTCTGGCGAACCCTCAGACCCCGCCAATTACCGTCCTATTAGTCTCCTTCCGATCTTTGGCAGAGTTTTCGAAGCCATTATCAACGCCGAGGTGATTCAGCATCTCACGGCCAACAGGCTTCTCTCTGACAAACAGTACGGGTTTCGCTTCACCAGGTCTACTGCTGATATGCTAACGACCATTACCGAGTACATATACAGGGGAATTGACAAGAATGGTGAAGCCCGAAACGTTGCCTTGGATATCTCCAAAGCGTTCGACAGGGTCTGGCATGCTGGCCTCTTGTGCAAACTGCGGAGCTACGGGATAACTGGACATCTGTTTGACCTCATCCAGTCTTTCCTCTCTAACCGCACATTGAAGGTGGTATTAAATGGGCATGCCTGCCAAAACTACCATACGAACGCGGGCGTCCCTCAAGGTTCTATCCTAGGTCCCACGCTCTTTCTGATCTACATTAATGATCTCCCCGACGCCATTAGATCCCAAGTTGGCATGTATGCCGATGACACATCAATCTACTCTCGCATCGATCAAAAACCAGGTGTGGACGACAAAGTGAACCTCGCTGCCGTACTTGAAAGGGACCTCCAATCCGTAGTGGCCTGGGGTAGGAAATGGCTGGTAAATTTCAATGACTCTAAAACGAAGCTGTTATCAACTAACCACCATAGACAATCGCATCTACCTCCCATTAGCATGGGACAGGCTAGCCTCTCAGAGAGTAAAATACTACGCCTCCTTGGTCTTACACTTTCGGCGGACCTCAAATGGAATGACTATATCGAATCCATTACCAAATCTGCTGCTATGAAAGTCGGCTCTCTGTGCAGGGCCCGGAAGTTTTTCCCACCTGAATCTATTCTACACATATACAAATCTACCATCCTCCCGTGTATTGAATATTGCTTCCATATCTGGTCGGGTGCCCCTGCTGCTCTCCTTGGGCTTCTTGATAAAATACAAAGGAGGATCTGTAACGTGGTTGATACTGACTTGGCAGACCGGCTGCAACCAATCTCTCACCGGCGTGATGTGGCTTCCCTGTGCCTCTTCTACAAGTACTTTCATGGCTTCTACTCCGATGAGCTTAGATTTACACGAGATACTAGATTAGCAACTAGGTCCCACCCTTTTACAGTTAAACAAATAAGATGTAACCGTAAATTCTACTCCAACAGCTTCTTTTCTCGCGCTTCCCGCCTGGGGAACTCCCTTTCACAAGTCTGCTTTCCCGACAGCTACAATCTCCAGGTGTTTAAATGTAGGGTCAATAGACACCTCCTATCACACTAACTCCCAATTATTCTCAGAACACTCTCATCTACCCAACCCTCATTCTCGGTATCCTTACCCACCTATCACCCACCCTCTGACATTTCCTATATTTAATCATCCTTTCTCCACTCTATGTAGCCCCCTGCGCAGTAGTGGCAGTGACATGCCTTGCTCGGGGTGAAACGCTTATAAAAAAAAAAGAAAAAAAAAGAAAGACAGTTGCATTCTTTATTAGTGGTTTTGTTTAGTACACTACTATTAAGTTTCTGGCATTTTGTTTTTTTATGAAACTATCTAAATTACTAGTGCGACTATAACATAGCTTGATTGTGTTTCTGTTGAAAATTTTGTTTAGTTCTGATCCTTCTGGAAAGTGTCTATTTATCAGTTTAAAAAATATTTGTCCTATTTCATTCTTTACCTCTAAAAGGTGGCTTGAACCAGATAATGTTTCGTTTTCTATTATCGTTTTTTATTTGTCTGTTTGGTTGAGAATTATATTGTAAAATGTTTTTATGGCCAGATTTTCTTGAGGCATCTTCATAGATATTTTTCTTTTCATCAAATATTGATTTGTTTGACGAATTATTAGATAGTCTGTGCTCAATTCCTTTATGAATGTGTTTAATTATACTTTTTGGATGGTTGGATTTTGTATTTATGTATGTTAACTTAATGCTTGTTTTCATGTATGGCGAGACATTGCCAGTTTGTAAATTAAATACCACATCTAAATATTGTACCACTTTTCTATTTGTTTCTACTATTATATCAAAATTTAGTTCTTTGAATAGTTTGAAAAGCTCTTTCTTTAGTTTCTCATTTTTCCCTTTTGTTGTCTGGTGCTATCATTAATCCGTCATCTCTATATAATCCGTGGTTGTCAATATGGATTATTTTGTTGATTTTATTTAAAATGTATATGCTCATCAATTCTGAAATTTCTGCTCCATCATAGGATCCTCGTGGTACATCAAATATGCCGTTGTTTGATTTCTTGATCCATGCATTACCTTCATGGAAAAGTATTGATTTGTGGCAATATAAGATTATGTCAATATGTTCACATGGTATTTTTATGTACCTTTTAGCAAAATGAAATGTTTCCATTAAACCTTTTTCAGAAACTGATGGGTAAAAGTTTTTTATGTCATATTTAATGAACGTGTATTCTTGGAACCAGGAAATGCAATCACTTGTCTTTTTTTCTCTGGTTTGCTTGAGTGGCTGTTCTTAGCAAGTCACAAATATTTTTTAATATTTGATGGTTTATTTTGCCCACTTCTGTTTTTGTTGGATTTATAAGCCAGTATGATGGGTTGTTAATGAATTCTTCTTTGTGGTCTTTAATTGTAAGGAAAGATTGTCTGCCTGTTAAGATTTGTATTTTTTTGGTTTAATTTTTATGTAATTTGTATGTAATAAGTTTAGGCTTTTTATTGAACTTTTCAATGTATGAATCTGGGACCTTTTTGTAAGATTTTGTAATCTCCTCGTTTATCTTTTTTTCGTATAATTAAATTTAAGCCAAAAACTAAATTGGATGATATTGAAAAACAGCCGGCACTCAATCCAGCAAGGCATCCCCTGCTATTTATTGCATGTTGTTCTTTTATTTTCTAAGATTAAATTTCCCAGAAATTAAACTTGAAGTGATCTGGGACGTAACCAGTTGTTTATTTTAGTTTTTAGTGTATAGAATGTCATCAAAATTCCGCTTATTCCTTGCTGTTATTAAATTTTGTACCACCAAGAATCGTTATATATATATATATATATATATATATATATATATATATATACTACCGTACGCGAACTTAAAAAGTATATAATGGCGTCAATTTACAAATCGCACTATATGTATATTGAGTTGGTAAATTGTCGCCATTAAAGTATATGATGGCGACAATTTACCAATTACATTATTTACATATATATAGTGCGATTGGTAAATTGACGCCATTATATACTTTTTAAGTTTGCGTACGGTAGTATATATATATATATATATATATATATATATATATATATATATATAGGTGCGATTTGTCGCTATTTGATACTTTTTAAATTCGTGTATGCGCTTTTTTGTTTTTGGTTTTGTCAACTGCAAAGTAAAATTGTTTAGTTGGGCACCGTCTGTGAAAAAAAAAACACCATAGCGCAATACAATCAGTCTGAAATATGGAAACGGATTGCTTGACATTCGCACCGGAATCTTTCAGCGTGTTTGTGTGTCAATCTGAGGACAAAGCAGAAGTTTCGAAAAGAGTTGGATGATCTATCCAGTCAACATCATGTTCTTACAGGTTATCACTAGTGATGGTAACGTTATGGCTCCATTCATCTTCCGACAATTCTCATCACGGAAGACAAGTGCCTTGAGGAAATAGTGCTGCCCTGGATCAAGAGTGTGACTGATGGAAGACCCTATGTCCCGCAACAAGACTCTGCACCATGCCACAAAAGCAGTAGAATCCAATCGCGGCTGTCAGAAAATTTCTGCGACCACACTACCTCTTACATCTGTTCACCTAACGCCCCAGACTGCACATCCAATTGACTGTTATGTGTGGGGCGCAGTTGAACAAAACATCAAAAAAACTTCTTGTAACATCAAGGATTATGGCAGCATTTAGCAACTTAAACAAGAAGACCGTCCAGAAGATTTGAAGGAGATTCCGAAGGCGTCTAAAGGCCGAGATGGAAGGCAATGGCAATTTTATTAGATAATTTACTCTTTAGTATTTAAAAATATTTTTGTGTAATTTTGGCAAATATATCTCTTAAAATAAGATGTCAGCGTTATTTCGAATTTTGCATAACTTAGACAATTTGTCCATTACTCTCTTTTCCATCCCTCCCTCTCTCTCTCTCTCTCTCTCTCTCTCTCTCTCTCTTTACAAAGGATTTTACACGAATGAGATCCCATTCGTGTAAAATCCTTTGTAAAAAAAGACGGAAGCTGATGATGGTTCGTCTGAAATAGGTCTATACTTTCGATTCACCATGAAATAACGTGTTTGCCTTAATTTTTTATTATATTTGCTCTATATGTATTTATATGCATATATGTTTAGAGCTCACTTAGAGAGTTATCCTACCACTGTATGTACAGGATACTCCTTTGGATTATTCTATACCCACACTGCATGCTGATATATATATATATATATATATATAGAGAGAGAGAGAGAGAGAGAGAGAAGTGAAATGAAAGAGATGAAAGAGAGACTTCGAGAAACATATCTGTGACTGTGTATAAAACAAATCTGAAAAACGGACAAATGGTATCAAAAGCGTAACCTTTGCATTTAATGAAATGTCTTGTTTTCTTAGTTTGGTTTCCCGTTTCGGGTTTCTTAATTTTTGCATAGTTGATTTTTTCTTTATGATAGATTTCATTTGTTTTTTCACTTGTTTTTACCAGCTTTGTATTATTAGGGTCTGTTTATCAAATGTATTCTTTGTAAACGTTCAATTAAAACCTTAAAAAAGATTCATAATTATCTGACCACCTAAACATGACACATATTTCATGAACATTTTTAAATGCTATATTTTCTTAACTCCAACGCATAAATTTCTTTCTCCATATTTGCACTTTCTTGGATTTTCTCCTTTTGGTTCGCTAGCAGAGACACATCTTAGACCAGGTTTTCTTTTCTTTGTTTACGATTATCAGCTCCGGCGTTCTTGCATGGAATGGTCGGTCTTGGTCTCAAAATCTCAGAGAATCTTTTACTTTTATAGTTATCTACATTAATAGTATTGTTTCCTTAATTCCCTACCATTTTTCTTGTTGTTTCTTAATTTTCGTTATACCATTCATCCTCACACATGATATATTTTGTAAGCTATAATTTCTTCGAAGGTCGAATGCTATATATATATATATTGTTTTTTCAAAAGCTGCAAGCAGGAAGCGACGCAACCCTACTTAAAACGCCATTAATACGATCAGGCGATTCGCTACACCGAACGAGCATTGCTGGCTGATACCGAATGCGAAGAATGCTAATTTTCCCGCCAGAGCCGTTGCAGTTTAACACTTTCATAAACCAAATCCCGCTTCTGAGAGAGAACTTCTATTTACCCGGCTTATTATGCCGTGAAAACGTTTCGCTTGCACCGAAATAAGATTTTGTCGAGTTCCGTGGATTTGAGCTTCGGGTGTGTTCACGCGGCAAAAACCCAGCAAACTGGCTACTTTTTTTTTTTCAATTTCTTGTCAGCGAGCGAAATAATTCTTTTTCAAATAGTTTTAGTTAGCTGATTTTCAGCACGTTATTTGTGGGTATATGGACAGAGGCATCAGGAATCGACCCAATGATCAGGCATGTATGAGGGGAATTCAGATAAATAAACCTAAAAGAAGTCTACGAAGATATGAAATGAAAACGAAATAGAAAAGATGGATAAGTATCTATTATATGCGAGATGGCGAGAGAATGCTAAATACAACATTAAATTTCACCAGAAATAAACCTGGAATATCGAAAAAGTATAAAAACATAAGCTATGCACATAATACTAATAATAATAATAATAATAATAATAATAATAATAATCTGTCTTAACAAATAAATTCTTTGAGTCTTTGAGAGTCAAATGGATCACCCAAACTAGGCTGGAAGACTAAATCTTGTTACTGAAAACAAGAAAAAAAATTATTTAATACTAAAAGTATGTGAAAAGTAAGCCAAGTAATTTAACTGAAAAAAAAAAGGAAGAAAAGAATGAACGGAAGAAAATGTAAGTGTTAGGAAAAATCACGAAAAGTTGAGCGAAAAGGTTGGAAGAACTGTAGTTCAGAAAAAGAACTGAAATCATCCATAGTACAAGACTGCCCAAAACGGGCTGGTGTCCTGAGTGCTGAAATATTGATAAAGCTATAACCAGACAGGTAAACAGGCATCAGCAGTAATAGTGAACATGTGAGCGCTTCCATGGCATAATGTCTACTTTCACTGAAACACTTTCAAAGCTAGGATTTCAGACACAGATGGGGAACTGATTTGAGTGTTACTAGACTGCAAGATGAAAACACTGGGCCTTTTAACTTAAACACACGCACTTCTTTTATTCTACTTTGTGTCGTGTCTCTTCAGAACATGACCGATAAGGACTCATCACAACTTTCTATACTTTGTGACTCCTAGTAAAGTTTACTTTTTAGTTATAATCACGTTACAATTGGTATCACCCTTCAGTGTCTTACTCAGTATATATATATATATATATATATATATATATATATATATATATATATAGGGGGAGGGGTGTTTTCATATGCATGGATAGTGTTACCACTTGCTGAATAAGGTTTTGTTCTTCTAAGTCCCTGTAAAAATGCGCTTCCCTGATATCTCATCGACTAAACAAGATCTTCCAGATATTTTATCTGGGATCTGGAGCCAGAAATTTTATGCACGCTCGCAAACACACACACACACACACACACACACACACACACACAGCAAAATGCATGTATTTGCTGTCAGTCTCACACCTGGAACCAAATCGCTTTAACATTGTTCTTAATTTCATCTTATTTTATTTTACTTTCTTTTTTTTGTTTTCTATTTTCCTATATGCAACGTTTCCGCCTAAACTGTAATTTTATTTACTATTTTAATTTGATATTACTCAATAGTGAAAGATATGTTTGTCTATCGCCCGGTTCACTCTCCTTCCTTTTTTTAACAGAAGTAAAAGGCTATCTCTTGTTTCCTGTTTAAGATTGGGTTTCCGGTTCCTTCTAAAAGTCTACTTCAAATCTACACTTCCGACGTCTTCGCCTAAACTTCCAGTATTCTCTTGCTTCCTACAGGCATTGTCGCCTTGCATGAGGGGAATTAATCAACATATATATATATATATATATATATATATATATATATATATATATATTTGTAATCTTGGAATTATTTCTAATGTTGGTTAATATAGGTGCTATAATAGACACAACGTTTCGACTAAGTAGTCTCTGGTCATCAAGTCTCCATAGAAACGTCATGTCTATTATAACACCTATATTAACCAAGATGAGAACAAAAGTTTGAAATTGTTGAGAGAGTGAAGCCAAGGAGGCGCGTTGTGTTGCTTTCTCTTTCCTACTGAGACGGGAGTACCTTTTGAGCATTATCCGTAAAGGTTGTATTTTCTTGATTTCAGATGAAACTTGGAAATTTTAAAACATTTCAGTGAAAATTTCACTTTCCAAAATTATAGCTTATAATTATAGTTTAGATATATAGAAAAAAACAATAATCTGGGAACTATTTGCGTTTATTATAACACCTATATTAACCAAGATGAGAACAAAAGTTCGAAATAATTCCAAGATTATTGAAAATTACTCATCTCAGAAATAAATACAAATATATATTTGTGTATATATGTGTGTATATGTGTGCGTGCGTGTGTGTTGTTCCTTTGTGGTACAATGGATATCGGCTCGGAACGAGAAACCGGGGAGCCGAGTTCGAATTCCAGTTAAATCCATTGTATTCACTTATGCGCAAATACCCTTGGGAAAGGTATTAATCCGTCTCTTTCTTTCATTTATGGGTTAAATAACAGGACAGATTGGGTTCTATAGCCTTGGTCGGCAACCAGTCTACCGCAGAAAGCAATGGCAACCTACTGCGGGATAATCTTCTGCCCAGTCAGTCATGTCTCTTTCGAGACATGATCGCCCAAGCGTGTATCACGTATGGCACTTAACTAACTGACTGAATCCTGAAAAGGAGCCATTTAAAAACTAAATATGTGATGCTAGGTCATATGGCAAATATTTGTCAAGTGGGCTGGTATGAGAACATGTCACCCTTCCTTTGTATACATACATGCATAAGAGCTACCTTTCCAGTTCAGTACCCCCTTGAGCTCGTAGGGGCTTCATATATAAGACAACCATAGCAATAGTTGTCTGCCGACTCAAAGAAATATTGACGAAACGCATTCCTCTTCAGGCTAATTTTGAATTCCGTGTTTTTCTTCTCCTAGACTGGTTGTCACGACAAATTAAGAGACCTATTTGTGAGAAAGCGAACGCAACCAAATCGCCTGGAATTTGAACTCAGCTTGCCAATTAATTATTCCAAGTTCCTTATATTACACTACCATGCAAGCGTATTAGCTATTCAAAAGACGTTGCTTTGTGTCACACACACATACACACACACGCACACACATACATACATCATATATATATATATATATATATATATATATATATATATATATATATATATTAGGTCGTTTCGGCTGCCCAACAACGCATGATCTACTGTTTCACAATCAATAGAATAACAAGCTGTATTAAGCAGGGAACTCATTAATTTCCAATTTCTTTTCTGTCCTGTGAAATTACGCGTGAATCTTCAAGAACGAATCAGCCAGGTTCCGAAACACCATTACAAAATGGCTCTTATTTTACGCTTACTTCCAATAAGAAAAATGAACAGGAAAAATATACAAAATGACCTTCACTGAAGACGATAAAATCGTCTTTTGTAGCATCTTGATTCGAGAAGTCAAATACATATCGACGGTTTCTATAGCAACTGTTGCCGGTATCAGATCTCTCCATGCCCAGTTCACCTCTGCAAAGGACCAACCAAAAGTGGCATAAAGACCTTCTAAAAGTTACGATAAGAGGCGATATTTCAAGCCCTTCTTCTGATGAGTAACTATTAACACGTCCGTTTTTCAGTCGGAGAAATCGAGCAAACGAGACGGTATTTATTTTGCTATGAACGAACAGCGCTTAGCAAAGTCACACACTAGCCGTAAAACAACACGTCTGCACCTAAATTGAAGGTAAGAACAATAAGAAGAAAAAAATGAAAAGTTTTATTGGCAGTAATTGCGGGAGGGAGTAGGAGGAGTGCAAATCGTTGTAATTGAATCAAAATTAAAGAAAGAATAAAGAATGACCGAGGTAAAAAAAAGTCAATGGCGGCTATTATTTTCCCGCGTTTGTTAAAGTGAATTGTCATCATTTGCCAGTTTATTTAATGGCTTTAAAAACTAAAAACTCCTCACTTTAACGGCTTTAGACTTAAGTATTTTTTATTTCTCTTTTCTAGAATTTAAAAGAATGCTCATTTGTCAGTCAGTCAGTTAAGTGCCATACGTGATACACGCTTGGGCGATCATGTCTCGAAAGAGAGATTACTGACTGGGCAGAAGATTATCCCGCAGTAGGTTGCCATTGCTTTCTGCGATAAACTGGTTGCCAGCCGAGGCTATAGAACCCAATCTGTCCTGTTATTTAACCCATAACTGGAGGTAAGAAACGGATTAAGAGCTTTCCCAATGGTATTTATTTCCAATAAGAAAAATGAACAGGAAAAATTTACAAAATGACCTTCGCTGAAGACGATAAAATCTTTTGTAGCATCTTGATTCGAGAAGTCAAATACACATCGACAGTTTCTATAGAAACTGTTGCAATTGTTGCCAGTAAGTAAATGCAAGGAATTCAACTGGAATTACGAACTCGGCACTCTCGAGTTGTCGTTCCGAGTCGGTATCTGCTGCACCACAACGCACATCCTGCGCCAGAACGCACATTTGTCAAACGAAATGATTCAGAATTGGACTGTTAACTTCCAGACAGTTGAAATGTTTTCCAATATATATCTGACATAAAGCCACCTCGTTAGATTACCGTCTCTTGCAATGTTTCTTCTTCTTTATGTGCCGTGTCCTTTCAGGACGTAGGCGATCATGGGCTTCCACTTACCCCTATTTCTAGTCGCTCTTAACACTTTCCCTCTTGGTATCTCTCCCAAACTCTACCATCTACTTGCTCAAGCCAATCAATCCTCGAGCTGTCTTCTGTTTCTTTTTTTTTGTCCGTCCTGTGAGTATTAGGTTCTCCAAACTCTCCTTCCTCATTACTAAATATACGTTTCCTTTTCACTTGCATACTATACAAAACTTTGTCACATGTTCGGTCCATGGTCCCCTCAGCATACTTCTGTAGAACGACATTTTTGTTCGTTGATCTTTGAGGAGATTGTCCAACATTCACTGCCATATAGGGGAATCAGTCAGTCAAGTACCATACATGATACACGCTTGGAGGATCATGACTGACTGGGCAGATGATTTTTCCGCAGTAGGTTGCCATTACTTTCTCCATGCTAATAGGGGTGCGATGGGGATAGGAGCGATTGTCTATGATGGTCAATAGATAGCAGCTTCTCTTTGGAATACATGTTGTGGAAAATTAGAACTTTCACTGGATTCCAAGAAGAGTTGCTATATCCCAAGTAGAGTTGGACTAAGACGACATTGTTTGAGGAATTATAACTGCCTGGACAGACATCCTTTCGGAAATTATACTGTGACATAGCTTCAATTTTTTCTTCAGGGTTCATACACACCTAAACACATCTATTACTTATTATTCATAATTTGCATTTCAGTATTCGACACGAGTGACTTGTTCAACGACGACGATATATAGAACAATCTGACATTGCAATTTTAAATTAGTCTTTCAGAAAATCTTTCTTCCTTTGTAGAATGTTTCGAAAGATTTAATTAAATCCAAGTTAATCAGATTCAGAACAAAAAAAAAACACACTTTATCCTCAAAAGACAGAAAAATAACAAAAAAAGGAACTTTATGAAGGGAAGTAGCGTGCGTGGAAGAAGGGCCGATATGCTATACGCTTATTGTGAATTTATGTTTCTTGTGCAAGGAAAGATTTCTGTAAATGTGACAGCGAAAACTATAAATAAGTAAGAAAAATGATTGGGAACAGGA
Source organism: Ascarosepion bandense (assembly GCA_037127315.1). NCBI lineage: Eukaryota > Metazoa > Mollusca > Cephalopoda > Sepiida > Sepiidae > Ascarosepion > Ascarosepion bandense. Next base: position 1,522,217 of record JBBBDQ010001461.1, on the reverse strand, counting down.
AGAAAAATGATGTTACAAAGGCTAAGAAAGTGAACGTCTTTATTGTTACTCAGATTCCTGCAAGAATTGAAAATAAGAAAAATGGCGGAATTATTTCTAAAATGGCTGCGACTCGCATGAGCAGGACAACAATAATGAGGTTAAGGATATTTTATGAATGGTCAAAGAGCTTGACTTGCATTTACTATTCGAAACTATGCTTGAAATTATTAACTTGCGCCAAAAATGAGTTATGGAACATCTATATTTACACCAAAAGAATTCATCCATCATTATGACTAGCCTATGTGAGGGCTGACGTTGAGATAGCAACATTTTTATTTGCACAAAATGAATTCATCCATCAATATGACTATCGTCTGCTAAGACTGACGATGAGCGTAGCAACATTTTTCCTTACCTAAAAAGAATGTGTCTCTCAATATGTCTGGTATTTATTCGGCCTGACGATACATATAGGGGTATTGCTCCTGTTTGTAATTTTTCCTTCTTTCTTCCTAATCTTCTTTCATTATTTTCTCTTCTTCTACGTTATCGACTGTTACCATTTATCACCACGTCTTTTCCTTGTCCCTCTTTATTCTTTGTGTAGAATAAGTCGTTTGTAAATGTAATTAAGATACACGGAATGACTATTATTGCTCATTCGGGTATAAGGTTTATTATAAGGATATACTTAGAATCATTAATATTATTAATCCTGACCTGGCATCACGGCTTCAGTCAATTTTCCACCCTAATAAAGCTGCTTCCCTAAGAATTTTCTATAAATAGTTTCATGATAATTATTCAGACGAGCTTCTCGCTATAGTACATAGAATTTACGCATTTAAGAGCAGTACTAGATTGTACTCAGCCGAGTTCGAATTGGCAATCAAGTTTGATCAGTTTACTGTTTTACTGGCTTGATGTAACCGCAAGTTCTATGCTAATATTTCCTTTTCTTGCACTTCTCGCCTGTGGAACTCTCTTCTGGCTACGGTTAACTTTTATCTTCCAAAATTTAAATGCAATGTCAATGGTTACCTACTCTTTTGTTTCTCTTCTGATTACTCTTCCGTTTTTCACGCTCCTTAGTAATGTTTTGTTTTCTAATTCTTCCACATCCAGTAAACCCTTGTGTCTTAGTGGATCTCTACTGTCCTCCTCATTACACTTTTTTTGTTTTTGCTCTGTAGCAATGTTTCTGTTTACCAATTCTTCCACCCCGAGTAAGCACTTGTGTTTAGTGGCTTTCTGCTGTCCTCCTGATTACTCTTCTTTTGTTCTTGCTTTTTGGTAATATTTTTCTTTTCTAGTTCTTCCACAATCAGTAAACCCTTGTGTCTTAGTGGCTTTCTACTGTCTTCCTGATTACTCTGCTTTAGTTCTTACTCCTTAGTAATGTTTTTGTTTTCTAATTCTTTCACACCCAGTAAACCCTTGTAGCTTAGTGGCTTTAATACCTTGCTTGGGTAGATTATTTTTTAATAATAAAATAGAAAATAATGATATAATCAAGCTGTTAACATGCTACGCTACCGACAACAAAATGTTTGGACAACATTTATTTTTATAGCGGCATATGAAGTCCCTATATATAATTTAATGCTTAAATTTATTATTTTAGGGTTCATTAGTAATTTATTTTACAAAGATGTATTTCAGATCTTCCATTTTTTATTTTTTACAAAAATATAGTGCTAGTATTTTTTGTTTTTTTACTTTGAAAATGTATTGCTGGTATTTTCATGCTAAAGATGATTTTTGTTATACTTTCATGCTGTTTCTTTTTTTTTAAAGTTAACTACTTACCCATATGTGCGTTGTGGTGCAGTGGATATCAACTCGGAATGAGAAAGCGGGGAGCCGAGTTCGAATTCCAGTCGAATTCTTTGCATTCACTTACGTACAAATACCCTTAGGAAAGGTATTAATCCGCCTCTTCTTTCCAGTTATGTATTAAATAATAGGACAGATTGGGTTCTATAGCCTTGGCTGGCAACCAGTCTACAATAGAAAGCAATGGCAACCTACAATGAGATATTGTAACTACACCATTTATATTGTTCGGAAAATCATCCTCATTTTTTTTTTTTTTCATATTTACGATGTTTCAGCCATTGTACGCTCTGGCCATCTCTGTGATGAGATAATATTGTAACTATTTCTTCTACTTCTATGTGTCTTGTCCCTTCAGCACGTAGGCGATCATGGCTTTTCACGTCTCCCTATCCCTGGTGGCTCTCAGCACGCGTTCCCCTATTACACCGCGCAACCCCCGTTCCGCCATCCACCCGCTCAGGCAAGACAAGTACGTTACACGCTGTTTTCCCTGTCTCTCCTTCCCTCTATCTGGCGTGTTAGTATCATGTTTTCCAAGCCCTCCTTCTTCATCGCATGTCCTACGAACGTTAGCTGTCTCTTCCTGATTCTCACTATTAATTTCCTTTTCGTTTTCATCCTTTTCAAACTCATCATTGCTCATCTGCTCGATCCATGATATCCGCAGCATCCTTCTGTAGAACCACATTTCAGTTGCCTCTAGTGTTTTCTTCATCTTCGATGATATTATCCAGCATTCATTGCCATATTGAAGAAATGACATCTCATAGTAATCCAGGACTCTTTTTTTTTGTTTCTAGCGAAATTTTCCTGTCTCTTAATACTCTACTCAGCTTCTGGAATGCGTCCTTCGTCATTCACCTTCGGATCTCTGTGTCGCACTCTCCGTCTTCTGTTAGAACACTTCCCAGGTATTTAAATACTTGTACCTGCTTGATTTTAGTATTTCCCATCCCTGTACTTAGCATTTTGGGCTGCTCTTTTTGCTGATGAACATGCATTTAGTTTTAATTGTTTCGACTGTCATTCCCTTCGTTATTTTCATATCCTCGACGTTTCGACCGTTGTACGCTCCGTTTGAATTTCGAACCGAGCCCTTTATTTAGTCTACCGTCCTCGTTCTCCAAGGGGACATGAACCAGTGAATAAAAGCGTTAGTTGAATTAATCCAGTGATTTGGTCCAAAGATTTGTGATTTATTACTTGGACGCAAAGGTGAACAAAAAGAGTTGAGTTAGAAAAGAAATAATTGACTACTGAGATATCCAGAAAAGAACTAGAACAATCTACCCCCGTGCCAAACACAACCGAAGTCCCCACATTTTAATTATCAGAAGGTTGAAGGTCGGTTGTTGAAATGTGGAAAAATAAAATATTTTCATTTGTTCATTCAATTAAAACTTTTATTAACAGAATGACAAAATTGTAAGTAGAAAAATAAAATGTTCATAGAGAAAATGCATGTAGTTAATTAATTAAAGAGAAATTTAAATATTTAAATGTTCCACAGAAATTAAGTATTCATAGTTGATAGTAGCAGAATGCGTGTATGTAAAAAGAACGAACTCTGTTTTCTTAACGAAAAGAATGTTCTTTTCCTTTTTATAGCCGGAGGAAAGTGAAGAGGAAAGTCAGGTAATAAAGGAAATTGTACTTAACGGAGACCCTTGAAGTATCTTTTTGTTGTTGTTTTCTTTGATGCTGTGTGGGTGAAGACGAAGAAAGGAGAATTGGAAGGAAAGGAAAAACGAATATATGAGGCGCCGTTACACCCGGGTCGGCAAATTAAATCTTCTTTAGTCACATTTTGACGAGGTCCTTCAGATTACTGCTCCCATGTCGGACTGATCTAACCGGTCAAGAAATGTGGTTTATGTAGTGGATTTTACTCATGCAACCGGCTTCAACAGTATACCCATTTTCTAGGCGTGAAAAAATTAACTGGGTTCATAGATCAATTTTCTATTTCCTATCCAATCAGAATCTAAAATCTAACTTTTTACGCTGACTTGTGAAATTTGCTTTGGTTTTGGTTTTTCCAAAATGTTTTTAGTCGTTCTGATCCATTTTTGCGAGCACGCAATTTTAATTTGTGTGTTTTATTTAACTGTTGGATGATATAGGATTTATATCTTATAGACTAAATAAAGTGTTCGGCACGAAATTCCAACTTAGATCGCCTGAAGAAGGCCGGAACGTACAATTGCCGAAACGTCGTGAATATGAAATTAAAGATGAAGACAACAGTCCGAATAATATAAATAGTGTATCAAAACAAGTAAAACAACCAGAAAAAATGGTTTGGGGGCCACTGAATGTCACATGCAAGATTTTCCCCTCACTTGTTCAGAGGACATAGCAGCCGCCACATTCTGGCCGTCTAGATCTTTGGAGGTACACCCATAAACCAGGGTAACATATTCATATATATTTTCTTATGATCTGATTAAGCTAATAATGATATTAAATATTATGAAATATTAATGGTAAATAAACATTAAAAAAAGGAAAGTACAAGACATATCAATTCGGCATGGGCACCTCGCTGTGGTATAATGGTTAGCAAGCTTGTATCTCTAGAACCATTACAATTAAGTAGTGAGTTTGATCCTCACTGGGTGTCTCATACATTTAACCTTGTGCCACATCCAAGCTGTGCTTAGAAAATCACCATATCAATTCGGCTTTTAGTCTCTTTTTGAAGATACGCATAATATTCAGCATCGTTTTCGCTGATAGAACTTCTGTTTTTTGGGGAATAGAGAGAAGCTACCTCGTAGCATATTCTTGGGCTGACTCGACATTTTGAAATGTTGTTCCTTTCAAGTTGGATTTGATTTTTGAAAAGGGAAAAGTCGCAAGTGGCGAAGTATGTGGATTATGGTGATTGTCGGAACTGAGGAATCTTATGCTTGCTAAAAAATTCTGCAAAAGTCATGGTCATTGACAGAGTCTCTGCGGAGATGAGCACACTCTACACACATTTTCTCCCAGACGCTGCTCTAAAGAAGTGAAGTGAGCGAGAGAACTCACGGACAATTTGTGTCAAGCGACTTCCCTCAATGTACTTTAACTGTGTTGAGATAGCAACAGTCCCAATAGCTTTTGATAAGCATTATTTACATTATTCGGACTATTGTCCTCATCTTTGTTGCCATATGTACGACGTTTCAGCCGTTGTACGCTCCGGCCTTCTTTAGGTGCTAGGAATTTCGAACCGAACCCTTTATTACAATCACTGGTGTATGTCATTCTCATTCCTTGCGCGAAGCCTCTTTTAGTAGTCATGAGTTATCTCCGTCTAACCGGACTCTCTAAGTTACTTGGTATTGAACACACAACTCTTTGGGTCAAATCACTGGAACTAACCAATGTCTATAGCCATGTGTCCTTAAGGACAAGAACAACTAAATTTCTGGAACTTATAAACTAGTAATCATTTTTTTAGAGTTCATATTGCAATTTTTTATGTTAATAGTTTTCTCTAGTATTTTTACCAGAGCTCATATTGCAAGTTTGACACAAATGGTTTTCTCTGGTACTCTGTATTACTGGTCCCCAAATTGTATTTATCTCTATGCTTGGTCGGTTTAAGAGATTTTGTAGCTTAGCATATGCACTGATTCCTTAAGTTTACGTAGTTTCCATTGGCGTCCTTTATCTATTATTTCAGCTTCATTCCATAGGGGGCGGTGATCCCCTTTCTCCCTTCAGTTACGATTGATTTTTCTATCTCCAATCATGTTACGGCCTTGCGATGTTCTTGTAGCCTTACCTTAAAAGGGCGGCCTGCTTCAGTGATTGTAATAAAGGGTTCGGTTCGAAATTTCTAGTACCTGAAGAAGACCGGAGCGTACAACGACCGAAACATCGTACAAATGGCAACAAAGATGAGGACAATAGTCCGAATAATGGTAATTGGTGTAAATACTACCACATCACAGAAATATAGACAAATATCTTTTGATCAGATCTAGTAGATACTTATTAAAAACGTACTCTCTCTCCCTCTCTCTCTCTCCCTCTCTCTCTCTCTCTCTCACTCTCTCTCCCCCCTCTCTCTCCCCCTCTCTCCCCCCCCCCTCTCTCTCCCTCTCTCTCTGTCTCTGCATTTGATTTCTTAATTCTTCGTAGTGGTTGGTGAGGGATTTTGCGTACATTTAAGCACACTTGATTTGTCGTCAGACAAAGTTCCGTATTTAATTCCCTTACCTGATGAAGGTCGGAAATTTACAGATTAAAATACGTTGTTTCAATTCTATGATGACTGCTGAGTTCGAAGAAGAGATATCCTCTTTTTAATACCTTCAAATATCTCATTCCATAATTACAAGACATTCACAAAACGATCAGAGAAGTCTTAAATCACAGAAAAAGGGAAGGAAGAGAAAACACAGGGGAAGTAAAGGGGGGGTTGTTTTCGGTCCTTTTCAAAGGAATAAGAGGAAGCTCAACCAATTGGAAATAGTAGAAAGCGTTCAAATCTAATTGCCATTATAATGCCTGTGTTTTAAAAATCTTTCGCTGAGTCAACGGAGGTCTTAAACGTAAAACAGAGGTTGTTTCTCTCTCATTCTGCCTCAAACTCTGTTAAATTGAACATGGAACTCATTTTAATCTAAAATGCGAACAAACAAAATGGATGACATGAATGCCCCAGCCGCACCATATTTTTCTTTGCAATTAAAGAGAAAGAATGAGTCAGCTGCAAAGAGAAAATATGACTGCCACAAAAAGAAGAAGGGACATGCAAAAGTATTTTCTATCTTTTTTTTTCATTCTATTTTACCCCCCCCCCCCCCCACACACACACCGATCATTTAAGAGAAAGATGTTTATGGTAATGTCAGTCTCGTTGATATTTTCATAATTATCTGTCGTAGTTGTTAACCGCCCGTACAAAGTAGTTTTTTATATTTTCTTTTTTAAATGCATCCACCTAATTTACGATATTTTTACGACTGCGACCTAATGGAAAACTGCTTCAAAAAATAAAAAAAATAAATAAATAAATATACATTTTTACGAAAAAAAAAAGAACGACCTCTATCATGTTCTGTAAAAGTCATTATGTTTTTTAACAAATTCTCAAATTTTGATGGTATTTCCCATATTTGAATATCAACACAGAGGTGAATTTAAACACATTCCCGAAATATATAGACAAACATAGAAATTGATAATGAAAGATATACTTCCCTTAACGCCGAATTTATATCGTCACACTAAAGACACTGACTTACAAAAGATGACGGTGGCTACAGTCCATATTACATTACATTCATTTACTACATGCCGTTCAGATTTCCAGAAAGACGAATTATTGCGAAGTATCAAGAGTATAAATATATATATATATTAGAAGTAATACAAATAAATGGGTTGACAGTTCGCTATTGGTAAAATGGTTGGAAGTTCGCTCTTGATAGTGATTTACGTTATTAAGAGTACTCGATACTTAGCAGACGATTATATATGGTAATATTTTTATTATAATTTTATAATAAAAAGGTAGTTTACTGCAACCATGGCTCTAGTGTTACAGTAAACTCTGTTTTTATTATAAAATTAAAAAAATATTACCATATATACATATATATATATATATGTGTGTGTGTGTGTGTGCGCTTGTGTATGTATCTGTATATATATATATATATATATATATGTGTGTGTGTGTGTGTGTGTGTGTGTGTGTGTGTGTGTGTGTGTGTGTGTACCACTGAAGTCAAAAATGACCGCAAAATATATAAAAATTAATAAACAATATTTTTTATTATAATAAAGGGGATATATATACTCTTCACAACTGGACAACATAATTATAACAATAATAAATATAAAACAAATAAATTAAATAATAAGGCACTGTTAAAGAGCAAATACGCAAAAAGAGCTTTCGTAACTGGAAGTAAAGTTTATTAACTGGTAGTAAAAAGAATGAACTGAGTAAACGCTGCTTCCCTAATGTCTATCTAATGAACCTAGGCAACGCTACTTAACTGTTGCCTCTCTCTCTCTCTCTCTCTCTTTCTCTCTATCTCTCTCTTTCTCTCTCTCTCTCTCTCTCTCTCCATGAACGTGACTGGACACACACACACACACACACACACACATATATATATATAAATTATAATTTTTCGTATAGACACAACGAGCATGGCTCGTTTAAAGACTTATACCCAATAATTCTCTTAAGGAAAATAAAAATTGACGAGATAAGATGAAAATTGACGAGATATCAAAGATAATAAGTAAATTGGTATATAAAATTTTTATAATTTTTTGGATAATAAATAAATATATATTTGAATGATCTGATAATGATAGCAGGAATGTACATTAGAATAAAAATAAAAATGTCTTTTATGAATGAAAATTTTGAAAAACTACGAAGTAAATACTTACTGAAAAGTAGAGTAAATTTACTCAAAAGCCCCCTTAAGTTTGAATAAAAATATAAAAAGTTATTTTCTTTCTTCATCTCTTTCCTGTTTTCTATGAGAAGAGGTCAAGATATGGAGAAAGCGGAAAAGACATTTTTGTTATTAGAATAGATACATCAAATTTAATACGATATAGTGAGAAGCAATAGAAATATAAATAAAAAGGAAAATAAAATTAGGTTAAAAGTAGGTTGATACTTTGACCATTAGGGAAAAATAAAAAAATTAAAAAAATAAGTATGTATTCTCTAAAAACTACAGGCCAAATTTTAAAGTGAATCGTTATTCCGATTAGTTAAAAGAAACACACATATAAATTGTATATCTTCGCACATACATAGCAAACCGATGGTTTTTCCTATTTAAATGTAAATCATTTTCGCAAACAACATCCAACATTGCGAGACGAGATTCTATCTCGAAACATAAAGAATTCCATGTCGCAATGTACCCTTAATTCATAATTATATGATTATATACGCTAAACATATATATATATATATATATATATATATATATATGGCAGCAATCTTTTATGCATGTTTCATTAAAAATGACAGTCAAGGTATTGTGATTAAAATTTGTATATAATTTTACTCGTTTTTTTTTCATGTAAATTTTTATCTGGTATTATGTTTTTTCCTTTTTTTCAGAAAATAAATTATATGAAAATTCTCCGAATATTTTGTTTTTCTGACCGCTTTTCGCTATACTTTTAACCATTATCGAGGATCGATTTTATTTTACGTGTCACTGAATATGAGAAGCGTTTATGGATGTGTGTAGAGTAATTTGTATTTTAATATTAATTACATAAAAAAAGACAAGCCAAATATCTTGTCTGTAACCTGCAATATATATATATATATATATATATATATATATATATATATATATATCAATTAATATACATATACATATATATGAGATTGCACACACAGATATGTAAATATTTTTCGGTTGTTAATAAAACAGTGCCTAATGTAATATAAGTGGGCTATTATATCAATAAATATACATTTTATCCAACGTTTATAGCACGACTTGGAGTTTCATACACTATGCAAGTATCAGGTGCATGAAACGCCGAGTCGTGCAATAGCCGTAGGATATAAATTATATATATATATATATATATATATATATATATATATATATATATGAAGTTTTATTTAACATTTTTATTTTTTAATGGCTACTCGTATTTGAGTGAAAATCTATCTATTATATATATGTATACAGCAGGGGCCTTAATCTTTTGAAAAAAACTTTTGCGAAATATCTATCTTACGGCAGGAATCGAATCTTCATACTCCTATCACCGGGGAGATGTCTTTAGATCTGACGTGTCTTACCAATTGACTTCGAAAGAGTTCATGGTAGACAAGATTCAATCTAACCTTTATATAGACATTTAGCTGATTCCTTTTATCGCACGATTAATATCTACTCTGATTGTCTACCATGGAATACTTCGTGGTCTATTGGTAAAGCACGCCTGATCTAAAGACGGGGTTTCTCCGTTGTTGGGAATATGTAGGTTTCATTTTTGCCGGAAGATATGTATTTTCCAAACGATTTCTCAAACGATTAAGGCCAGCGGAAATTATAATTCACTGTTTAACTATATATATATATATATATATATATATATATATATATATATATATATATATGTGTGTGTGTGTGTATGTGTGTGTGTGTGTGTGTGTGTGTGTGTGTGTTTAAAATAATAAACAGACTTTCCACTCAAATACGAGTATCCATTAAAAAATAATAATGTTAAGGAAATAAAAATTCAAATACATCGGCAAATGCCAGTTTCGTAAATTACCGTATAATTTGTTAATATATATGTATATATATTGTAGAGGCCTCGATGATGTTCATGAAATTGGATTTGTGCCAAACACAACCGAAGTCCCCACAATTTAAAATCAGAAGGTTGAAGTTTGGATGTTGGAATGTGAAAGAATAAAATATTTCGCTTTGTATGTAAAATTTTATTAACTAAACAGAATAATAAATTTGTAAGAAGAAATTGTTCAAAGAGAAAAGGTACGTAGTTAATTAATTTGTAAGAGTTAAATATTCAAAGAGAAAAGGTACGTAGTTAAATGTTCCAGAGAAATAGTAGTAAAGAGTTAAGTGTGCAATTCTAGTTGCGAGTAGCGAATGTGTTTAGTAAAGTTTCTGTTTCTTACCCTTTTTTTAAGGCCGGCGTGGAAGTGAAGAGGAAGGTGAAGCAATAAAGAAAACTGTACTTATCGGATTTTAGTTTTTAGGAATCAGTTGAAGTATCTTGTTGTTGTCGTAGTTGTTGTTTTCTTTTTGCAAGAATGTTAAGGATGGACAAGAAGGGGTAAAAGAAATTAGCATGAGTGAAGAAAGAGAACGAATATGTAAAACGACTTTACGTCCTGGTCAGACTTGAGGTTACCTTTGTTACATTTTAGCGTGTCGTTTCTCTCTGCTGCCATTTGACTGTCTTTGGCCGGTTAAGGGACATGAATAAGTACTTAGCAGGTCACGTGTTTGGAGCGAACCGCATACACATTTTTTTAATTGTTAAGAAAATTTGACCTGGGTCATAGTTCAGTTTGCTATTTCCTATCCAATCAGAATCCAGAATCTTAATTTTCACACTGACTTGTGAAATTTACCTTGATCTGGGTTTTTATCAAAATGTTTTCAGTCATTCTGATCCGTTTTTGCAAGTGTACAATTTTACTTTTTGCGATTCAGTTAATTGTTGGATGACATAGTACTTGTATCATATATATATATATATATATATATATATATATATATATATATACTAGCAGTGTAGTATGCTCGGGTGTAATGAAAGCTTTAAAACTAATCCATGATCCTGGAGCTCAGACTCTTATGGACGTTGAAACGAAAGACTAAAAAGTAATAGTTGTTTCCACTTAGAGCGAAACCGTAGACTGAAAGAAAAATGAATGGATGTCAGCCAAATTTTGATTTCCTGCTATCGATATCAGATAAGTTTTTCGTCGTAAACTTAATTTTTGAAGGCTAAATAAGTCCTCTGAGTAAATGGTATCATGGCTGAGACTAAGAACTACAATTATACCTACTTAAAGCCAAACCCGAAGTAAATACAAAAATTAAAGGGCTGAAAAAATACAGACATACAGGCAGATAAACAGACACACGCACAAACATCTTGCCTTATATATATATATATATATATATATATATATAATCGATTTTCTGCACTATTGTAAGAACTGCAACCTTGAAACTTCTGAATATCGTTTCTTATGTCTTTGTCTATGAGTGTATCAAATTTGATTAAAATCGAATCACTCCTTCTATAACCCGATTTTTTCGATTATCGATTTTTGATATTTATCCGGGGTACCTCGACACAAAACCTAGCTAAGAACACTCGCAGATGCTTATAGTACAGCTGTGTAAATTTACAAGAAAATCGGTTCTGCCGTTTCGGAGTATATAGGTAACGGAAAAACACACACACACAGACACGCACACACACATACACAGACACAGTTCCATTTATAAATAAGTTTATATATATATATATATAACTCCCTGTCTGCTGGGCTTTCAGAAAACGCCTACTGCACCACTGTAGATGCTTAACCGCAAGTTTAGATTTCCTGGCTATGAAGATAAAATACATCTGGGTCCTGAGTATAACGATTGAAAGGTTTATAAGAGATCGCCACTTAATTGCTGCTGTTCTCTGTTCCACCATGATCCGGTGTGGTAGTACCTGTTAGAGCACCAATTATGAACGAATACATAATCCCCAAACACGGCCCAATACACTATAAAAGAATAAAAAATGATTTTTAGAGTAAAAATACCAGCAATATATTTGTCAAAAATATAAAATACCAGCAATATATTTTTAAAAATAATATATATATATATATATATATATATATATATATATATATATATATATATATCACCAGCAGTGCTCTTTATTTTCGACAAAAACTTTTAGAAAACTACGACAATGAAACCTGATCTACAAACTGTTTTCGTTCGAAGAATGCGTATTCTAGTCATGCAACCCTATCCTAAAAATCTTATCGACATTAAATAACACATTGATATGCTGTAAAACGAAATAAACCATATCTCTTTAAGTGAGATCAAAATATAAAATCTTTTTTTCTTTTCTTTTTTTTTTTTGTTTTAGAAAATGATGAGATACAGAGAAAACTAAAGGAAAAAAGATTTGTAACAATAATAGATACATCAAAGGAAATGCAGTACGGACAGGGATTTCTGATCGACGGACACTTTTGCCTTTAAGATTGAAAGAAGAAATCATGTATTTCCCAAAAATATAAACTTTTTAAAATTTAAAGTGGATCTCTATTCTGATTAGTTAAATTGAACAGAAACATACATTTTTCTATCTTCCCACATCCATAAATATTAAACGTATTGTTTCTTATATTCAAATGAAATTCATTTTCACAACAATGATCTAACATTACCTGATGACGAGATAAAAACCTCGAAACATAGAAATTTCCGTGTCGCAATTTAATTTTGATTAAAATTTAACTTAAGTTTAAATATGAAACAAATTTATATATATATATATATATATATATATATATATATATATATATATATATATAATTACAAGAGCTTCTTCTTACCTTCTTCTCTTACGTTTATACAACAACCTCATGCAGCAATCCACTACTTTGACTGGCTTTTGAGCCTCGTATTTGGTTTATAATTGGTAAAATATATTTTACACTTTTGTGCTTGTTTTCAAGTATTTTTTTTATTTCATTTTATTTTTATTTTTATTTTATTTTATTTATTTTTTTCAGTTTCCAAGTTTCACACCTGTACGCCATTGCAACCATTGTACATATTTTACGTTTTGGTAAGTTGCTCTTCATTATATGTCTACTTTTGTTATATGCTTTCCAGCCTATTGTTATACATCGGTTCGTTTCATTTCCGTTGTCTCTCTTTAATGTTTTCACCTGTCCTAAGTATATGCATTCTTGGACTTCTTCCAGTTCTTCATCTTTTAATTTTTTGAGTTTATTCAAAACGTCACAATGGAACATGGTATTTAGTTTCATTCTTATTTTTGTTCCTTTTTAAATGTACATATAGACTTTTTCAATTTCATTTTTACATTTTCTAGTAATTCAAGCGATGATTCTGATATCTGCAAATTGTCGAAGGTCTGAATATTTTCCGGTTATGACGCCTCTCATTTCTTCCCAGTTCATTTTCCGGTATATGTTTTCAAGGTTTGTCGTATATAGTTTACATGAAATCCTATCCAGTTGCAGCTTTTTAAAAACTTAATCTTGTATGTATCTTTGTGGAGAAGGATCTTTGCACTATTCTCATCGTATTATTTCAAGTGTCTAATATAAGAGGAAGTCTTAATATTTAGGAAGAAAACATTTAAAGTGTCAAAGTTTAATATTTAAGGAAAGAAGCCTTTTTTATTTATATTAAGTACACAATCTAGTCGCCAAGACTTTAATGTAGCACAAGACGAATCCTTGGCACAATTTACTTAGTATATTATCATCTTTCTTCGTTAATGTGTTGTGTTTTCTTTAGGACGTAGGTGATCATGGCCCTCCACATCTTCCTGTCCCTTTTAAATAATTATTAATAAAGATTAAACCCTATTGTGCCATCCATTTACACAATCTCATCAAGTATGTTACTTGCTACTTTACTCTGTCCCTTTCCGTCAGTCTATCCTGTGGTTAGGCCTTCCATCCACATTACGTTCCCCCCAGAATTTTCAGCTTGATTTTTCGTTTGTGTTTCTGTTTTCTCCAAAACCTCGTCGTTGCTCACATGTTTGGGCCTTGTCATCCTAATAATCTTCCTGTAGGACAACATTTCAATTACTTCAAGTTTCTTCTTCATCTTTGAAGAGATTGTCCAGCATTTGCTGCCGTACAGGAGGACATATCACGCAACAGTTAAATACACTTTTTTTGTTGTTAAGGATTTTTGGTCTCTTATTACTCAGCTTACTATCAGAAATGCATCTTTTGTCATCTAGTACGTCTTCGGATCTCAGTGTCGCTCTTTCTGTCATCTGTTAGATCATTTCCCAGATGTTTAAATTTATACTTGTTTGATTTTTAGTTTTCCTGATTTGTAATTTGTATTTGGGTTTCATAGCCATGCATTCTATCTTCTTCTTGTTTATAGCGGTCACCCATCTAGATAATGAGTATGCTCAACGTTGCTTAATTTCGGTGATTGTACGTGTTTTACAGCTGTCGTTTGCTGAAAGTAAAAGGGGTTCTACACAGTTTGATAGAAAAATAAAAAGGGATAAAACGGAAGATGTGTTCGGAGAAAGTATTGCGTCTTTATCTTACTATCATCATTTCTACACTTTACCTCGATTTAATTTCTCTGGTTGTTTAATCTGACAATTATGAGTTTTAACAAGGTGCAGTATTATGATTTGATAGATTCTATATCTAACGGGGAAGAGTTTTTTTTCTTTTTTCAACGTGGGACTTTAATACAAAAAATTCTTCGTTTTTTTACCCCAAGCAAGGCGGTACCGCCACTGATGTGCAGGGGGCTACATAAGAGAGTTAAAATTTTAGGCAGGAGGAGAGTGAAGAGAAAGACGAACCAGCTACAGGGGGTGAAAGAGAAAGAGCAAGAGAAGGATGTGAACACAGGAGTGAAAACAGTTGCAAAGGTAGAGAGAGAAGAAAAGAACAAGATACACGGGATGATGTAGAAAGGGCTGGCGTTAAGTGGATAAAAGATGGGAATTGATTTTGCATTTAAATTCCTAGAGGTTATAGCCGTCAGGAAAGCAAGTATGTGGAAGGGAGTTCCAAAGGCGGGAAGCACGAGAAAAGAGGCCGATGAAGTAGAATTGTCACCTGCATTTGGTTGATCGAACTTGTTGCCAGTCTCGTTGCCCAAGTAAATTCGTGGAGAGGGCACCAGTGACCAAATTTCTTTAGAACAAAAGCCAGGAAAATATTTATAGAAGAAGCAGAGGGAAGCCACGTCTCGCCGATGAGAAAGTGGTTGGAGTCGTGCTGCCAGGGCGGGACCAATCCCATTACAAATTCTTCTTTGGAGCCTGTCGAGAACACTGAAAAGAACAGCAGAGACGCCTGACCATATATGACAACAGTATAGAAATTTCTCTGATTAAAACCTAATTAATAAACAAGCAGCCATATTCCTGTAAGTAAGACCGCTAATTTGCGATAAAAAAGACAATTTTTAAGGAATAGCAGAGAAGAACGGACAAATTTCTACCAGATTCAAGAGAGAAGTAAATCTTTCGTATCTACTTGACATGTTTGGATGACTGTGCTGGGAGAAAATATTGTGTATTTAAATTTCGTGATGCATAGAAACTTTTCGAAATAACGTACCCATTCAATACTTTTATATATATACGCACACACAGAATGATGATTGTGATTTTAAAGAAGGCTCTATTAAGATATAAATACTAAAGATTTATCATATGGATGATTATTTTTTCTGTTATAGGTGTTGTTCAGTTGTTTAAGACGTTATCACCTTGTTATTGAAGTAAAAAATGATTTTCTGGTTTTGCATAACTTAAACTGCATATCCAAATCCAATAAGTTTAATAAAACATGCTGAAACTAGCTAGAGATTTAAAATCGAGATATTTGGGTTGATCTGATTTATATAACTGATTCTTATATATATATAAGAATCAGTTATGTAAATCAGATCAACCCAAATATCTCGATTATATATATATATATATATATATATATATATGTGTGTTAAATTCAAACGCGCAAAAAAATAATCAAAATCGCTGAAAACAATTTTGAAGTATAAAAATGAAATCAAATTTCTTAAGTCAGTGTAAAGATTTTTCTGGCCAACGAAAGGTGACTGACTCCCAAAAAATTGTTCTTACTATAAAGCGGTACTGTTATTCATCTTACAATAAAAGGTATTGTTGGTCATCTTACTATAAAGTGGTAGTGCTGTTTCTCTCAAGATGAAGTCATATTGTTGTTTATTTTACTATAACGAGGTATTGTTAGCCATCTCGCTATAAACGGTATTGTAGTAGGTAGTGTGAGTAATTTTCTTTATAGAATATAGAAAAATGTATTTCTTGTATCTTTATACTTTCATTGGGTTTTGCTTTTGTTTGTGGGTTCTTTATTTACCCATAGCTGGGATCCTAACAGCTACTACCACCCCGGGTCAGGCTGAACCTGGAACAAACAGTAATTAAAATGTCCTATGCTCAACAAATTCTCTGATCTCTCGATAACAAGCCTTGCTGTGGGATGTAGTTTATTATCATGCACAAGACTATATATATATATATATATATATATATATATATAGATGTGTGTGTGTGTTTCGTTAAAGACAAGTGACAAGGTGCAGCGATTAACCTTTTTATTTCATTCTCTAGAGTTCATACGAGTGTTTTTTTTTTCTGGGCATAAAGTGTATGAAAATCATCCAATAGTTCTGCATATACGAGCGCTTTTGGCTATTCTTTTGGCCGTTATCAAGAATGGTTTTATTTTATCATGCTTGTGTCTAAAGTTATACGAATGTTTTATTTTCCAAACACCATCAGTACATTATGACCCTGTTCATAGTAAGTGTTACTGAGTGCTGGCTTTTCATTTTTATTATTAGGGCTTTTATTATTTTAATGTTTTTTACATTTTGATGAGGTTATTATACGTGTATTTTTCTTCTATGTTTAGGATGGAATTTAGTAGGTTGTGTGTGTGTGTGTTTAAATAAGTCCAAATGGAGTTGTGGTCAGATAGGGATGACATGAGTCGTTTAGATAGGTATGTAGTAGTATGACCAATGTAATTATTTTGAGTTTTGTTTGATCTGGTACACAGTTCCTTAAGGGGCTTTTGAACTCGTAATAATGTTGGTTCTTTGTAGTTTTGAAGTTGCGGCTATGTTGTATTTTCCATGATAATGTTAGTTGTTTCATGTCTTTTGTAATGGATCATTTAATTTTCTTGTTTGTATCAACTGGCAATGTGTATTTCTTTATGATGTTTCTAAGACTAAATGCGTCTTACCTATAGTTCGCATGTATTCGGCTTTTGTAGAATATGTTAATATTATTGGTATTATCTGTATATTTGTTATCATTATTAGTTAAAATCAAATTTCTTTTTAATCAAATCACCCCGAGCAAGGCGGTAACGCCACTGAAGCGCAGGGGGCTACGTAGGAGTGAAAAGATTGGAAAAGAGAAAGCCGGAAACCAAATCCTAAACAAGGAAAAAGGGATGAGCCTCTTCACCTGTTCAATAGACGTGGTTGGAGTGTGAACCGGGCGATAGTTTAGTCTATCTACTCCAATTGAAAAAAAAAAAGGAAAGAGTGAAAAGATTGGAAAAGAGAAAACCGGAAACCACATCCTAAACAAGGAACAAGGGATGAGCCTCTACACCTGTTCAGTAGACGAATTTACGTAAAATCATCTGCAGTAAATTTGCGTCCAGGTTCTTACAACGTCTCACCATTTGAATCAATCCTGCACATATACAAACCTAGTATCTCTCAGTGCATTGAATACTGCTGCTATATCTGGTCGAGTGCTTCTGCTATCCACTTAGGGTGGCTTGGCGGAGAATCTGTAATGTGATCGATCCCGTCTAGGCAGCTCGGATACAGTCACTTTCTCACCGGCGCAATGTGGCTTCCCTGTGTCTCTTCTACAAATACTTTCACGGTTTCTGCTCCGATGAATTTAGCTCACTGTTGTTCTCTATATATAAATTTACTAGAACCACAATATTAGCAACTATGTCCCACCCTTTTACTGTGGAACCAATAAAATGTAAGCGCAAATTTTACTCCAGCAGCTTCTTCTTTCGCACTTCCCGCCTGTGGAATTACCTTCCGTTTACTTGCTTTCCCGACAGCTATAATCTTCGAGAATTCAAATGTAAAGTCAATAGTCATCGCCTATCTCACTCACTTGCATCCTCTCTCTCATGTTCCTTTCTTTGTACACTTCACTCTCAGCATTATTATCATCCTTCTCTTACCCTCTTCCTGACACCCCCTGTAACCTGTCAGTATTTCTTGTAACTTTCCTTCTGTGTAACCCCCTGCCCAACAATGGCAGTAAAATGCCTTGCTTGGGGCCACACGATTATAAAAAAAAAAGATCTATTTGCACGATATGAGTTAATGACAAAAGAGATAGAAACATAAACAAAAATAAGAAAAACTCTAAATGAAATCAGTTAGTTTATATACCCAAAACGCGCATAAAAATATATTTTAAAATTTGAAATTCTCAGCGTCTCTCATTCTTGCGCATGTGTAAGCATGAACGTAGTCTGATGAAACCCTAAAGCACGAAACACGTCACACGAAAAATTTTCGATATTGTCATACTTCTTCCCTATTATATATTTCTTGATACACAAAATAATTGTTTATATAAGAAAAAAAAATCATTTGTAAAATAAAGACGGAAGCTGTGTAAAATCCTTTGTAAAATAAAGACGGAAGCTGATGAGGGTTCGCCTGAAATAGGCCTATACATCCGATTTACCATGAAATAACGTGTCTGCCTTAATTTTTCTTACATTTGCTCTATATGTATTCATATACATATATATTTAGAGGGAGTTATCCTACCACTGTATGTACAGGATACTTCTTTGGATTCTTCTATACCCACCCCACTGCATGCTGATATATATATATATATATATATATATATATATATGTGTGTGTGTGTGTGTGTGTGTGTGTGTGTGTGTGTGTCCAGTCCGTAAACGGCGAGAATAATGCAACAAGATCAACTTAATATAAAATATTACATAGATGTATGAGTGTGTGAACGCAATAATTATATGTGGATATAAATAGATGAATGTATGTATGAATAATACATTTATAGGTACACATATATATAAATACGGACATATCTGTAGGGAGATATATGTATGTATATGTGGATGTGTGTGTGTATGTATGCAAATATATGCTTATTTTGTGAGTATGTGTGAGAATTGTTAGTATACTTGAATATATGTAGTACTATTTATTAGCGTGGAAATCCCGTCTTTATAAAAATATATATGTGAGTATGCGAACGCAAGATTTATACGAGAGCGTGGATGGAAGTGACTCTGTGGATATATGTAAGTATAAACACAGGTGCATTTGTATGTACATATGTAGATGTATGGACATGTGTTTATGTTGATATAAATATGTATAAATGAATGTGTTAATATGTAGGGTTGCACGTATATAAGTGTCCGTGAGATTGTGAGTGGGCGTGTAATAACATTATGGTCACTATCCAAGAAGGATGACCCCTTTGCGACTGGTCTAGAGACCACCAACTGAAATAACGCCAATGTCTCTATTTTTAATCTTTTTACTTCTTTTCCTCTTCATTTTAAAGAAATGCTTATTCCGGTAAAATATTTGTACTGAATAGAATGAATATAGTGAGATCTGATGAAATGAGCTAATTTTGCTCATAGAAATGAATTATAATTTATAACCAATCTAAATGACGTGTTGAGATTTCTTTTATATATGTATTTATACCGAAATCTGCATCATGCTCGTAGAAAATACTACCATCATCGACATGTCAAAAAAGGTAAAATAATGGAATAAAAAGAAAAAGCCAACACAGAATGTGCTGACCGTGTTTGTCAAATAAAAAAATCCCCACCAACATTGATGCACATATATAAAAAGTGACATAGTCAGTTTTAAAACATCCTTGGTAATGACTAATAGAATAGCCGAAAGCGGTCTAATATATGAAACACTTGAACAGTTTTACGCGCTTGATGTTCAGAAAAGAAAATACTTTTACGAATAAAAGAAAAATTGAATGAAAAGCTTAATCGCAGTACTCTGTTAGTTGTCTTTAATGAAACCTGTATAAAAGAGAGATTGTTGCCCAAATACACAATTATATATATATATATTATGTTTTAGAACATGTACATAATTTCTTCTATATATGTCCTCTTCTCTACAATCATATGGCTGTTTCAGTATTTGGAACCCAAACACATCATCGGGAGAAATAAAGGTTTGGAATCATTCTCTGTTTATATTTGGTTTGTTGTTGTCGTGGGGGTTGGTTGGGGTTATTGGTAATTAAGTTAATGTGTCTCTCGTTTTGACCGTTCGACCCTCGAAGAATCCGGTGTGTAAGTGCGAAATTGTTGATTAATGGTATTATCTGTTGGAATGTACGTCCTATCGGTTGGTATAACTTCCGGTTAGAATATATATATATATGTGTGTGTGTGTGTGTGTGTGTGTGTGTGTGTGTGTGTCTGTGCGTGTGTGTGTGTGTGTGTGTGTGTGCGTGCGTGCGTGTGTGTGTGTTCTTTCAGACATACATAAATCTGACGATGGTACTTTCTGTTGCTTACGTTATTAATTTATCGTCAAGTCGATTGTTGATCACTTCAGTTGTAAAAGTATTGTATCAAATTGCTGCCTCCCGTTGCCGTCACCTTTCCTTCTCATCTCTCAGCCATATTGTGATCTCAAAGTGTATATTCAACGTAAAGATCCTTTGTGATGGACGCACCCTACCTCATCTGACAGACACATTAGTAATCGAACAGACAAAAACCTGAAAAAAATATCGAAAAGAGCCAAAACAAAAATTAAAAATAATCAAATCGACATTAACAAAAAAGAAAGGAAATAAAAAAAAAGAATTATCGATTCAGACCCCAGTGTTCATTTCTTAGTCTTCACAGGTAGCATGGTGTCAATGTCTGTCTACTAAATCCGTATAGTGTGCTCTCTATCATTTGATATCGATCCAGGCTTGCTGTAAATCTTACTTTACGCTCATTAAGTTAGAACTCCAATCCAGACGGGCGATAAAATACTGATCTTCCTTGTAATGTACCAGTCGTCAGATCCACGGAGGGACATTATTTCTATTGACAGCAAAAAACGAATTTAAGGAAAGTTACAACTTTATAAATATTTAGTCATTTTTCTTCTATGATCTCTCTTTTTTCTCTTTTCATTTTCTTTTTCACATTTTTTTACTATTTTGATTTTCTCTCTTTTTCTTCTATTTCTTTTTCTTTCCTTTTCCTCTCTTTATTTTTTTTTCTTAATTTCTTTTTTATTTTTATTTTTCTCTTTTTTATTTTCTATTTTTCTCTTTTCATTTTCTCCCTTTTCCTCTGTTTGTTTTCTCTTATTTTTCTTTTTTATTTTCTCTTTTTATTTTCTCCCTTCTTTCTACTTTATTTTCTCTTTTTTTCTTTATAATTTTTTTCTGTTTCCTATATTATTTTCTTTCTTTTTCTCTTGTATTTTCTCTCTTTTTCACTTTTTATTGTCTCTTTTCACTTTCTCTCTTTATTTTACTGCTTTCATTTTCTCCATTTTTGTTTATATTCTCTCGCTTTTTCTCATTTATTTTGTCTTTTCTCTCTCTTTTTTCATTTTTATTTCATCTCTTCTTTCTATTTTGCTTTTTTCTCTTTTTATTTTGTAACTTTTTCTCGTTTTTTTCTTTTCTCTTTTCTTTTCTCTTTTTCTTTCTCATTAATTTTCTATAATTTTTCTCTTTTTCTTTTCTCCCTTCTTTCTTTTTTCTTTCTTTCTTTATCTTTTTCATCTTTTATCACTCAATCCAAAGTTCGTGTTCAGTCTAATTTGATTTTGGCTAAGACAAAGTTATCGACCTATAATATTAGTAAATCAATACGCTGAACGATTACCAATATGCGCATAGATTAACGTTACCCTTTCAGTGCCAAATCAATAAATGGAAATCGATCTAGTAACACAGGGTCATTTGGAGTGATGTAATGAGCCTCGCAAATGTCCCAGAGTCACAAGGAATTTTATTCCCACAGTTAGAATGTTTTTGTTTTTTATTAAATTTCATCTCCTTTTAGGACATAGGTGATCTTGGGTCCTTACTGATTCCTTTAATTTATTGCCAGCGAGTTGCCTTGACATTTTTGAACATATAGTGGAGTGAATTGTCATTCTGAAAAATCTTCTGAAAGAGGAAGAAGAAACCTGAAGCAATATAAATGTGGTTATACAGAAGGATGCTGAGAATACCATACTTGAGTGACAGCGCATTTTTGCAGAAAATGGAAAACAAAAACAACAAAAAACATACGGAACATCCGGAAGAGAGAATTGAGATTTCTGGAGCATATAATAAGGAAAGAGGGCTTTGAAAATCTGATACTCACGAGACAAGTAAAGGGTAAAAGGGACAAGAAAAACACGACGCATAACATACTTAATGAGCTTGAGTAAATGGATGACACGTGATAAAATTTAGGCCCAATCGAATTATTAGTTTACAAATTACAGTTATTTAAATGGAGCTACTGTTGCAAATTTTCAAAACAATGGAAAAATCTGAATTTAGTGTTTTGATAAAGCATTGCTTTCTGATGGGAAAAATACTGCTCAAGCAAAGCAATGGCTTGATAAATGTTTTTGGGACTCTGCATGTTGGAAACAACGGTTAAGAGGTGCCATTTAAACGTGGTCGTACAAACACAAAAGTTACTGAGACTGAGCGATCAGGTCACACAAAATCGGTAGTTGTCCCGGAAAACACTAAAAATATCCACAAACTCGTTTTGACCGATTGTAAAATGAAGTTGCGTGAGATAGCAGAGGTGTTAAATATATCATTTTGCATTAACATTTGTCAATGAGAAAGCTGTGTTCAAAGTGGGTTTGCTCACAAGTCGATCAAAAACAACAAGGCGTCGACGATTCAGAGCGCTGTTTGCAACTGTTTCAAGAACAAGAAGTTTTCGCGTAAATATGTGACAATGAATGAAACATGGATCCACCACTTCACATCAGAGTCAAATCAGCAGTCAGCTGAGTGAACAGCAGCAGGTAAAATCCATCCAAAGCGACCAAAGACGCAAACATCAGCAGGTAAGGTTTTGGCCTCCGTATTTTGGGATGCGGAAGGTATTTTGTTCATCAATTAGCTCGAGCAAAGACGAACTATCGCTAGTGAATATTATGTAGCATTATTGGCGCGTTTGAAAGAAGAAATCGCCAAAAAACGGCCACAATTGATAAAGAAAAAAGTAATTTTTCACCAAGACAACGGACAGTGTCACAAGTTCAAAACTACATGAATTACACTTTGAATTGCTTCTGCATCCACCCTATTATCTAGATTTGGCCCCAAGCGACAACTGGCTGTTTGCAGACCTCAAAATAATGCTCCAGGGAAAGAGATTTGGCTCCAATGAAGAAGTGATATCAGAAACTGAGGACTATTTTGAGGCCAAAGACAAATCGTTCTACAAAAAGAGGCATCGAATTGTTAGAGAAGCGTTGGAATCATTGTATCACCCTAGAAGTTGATAAATAAAGTCGAATTTTGCCTAAAAGTTGTTGTTAGGCCCGGGACTTACTGAGTGATATGTTACCTACGTCCTGGAAAGGAGACTTTTCTTTGTTCGTTTTGATATATTGGAGAGTAGATTGGCATCGCAGCACATGTGGGGATTTGAATTCAAAGTTGTTTTTTATTACAGTGTATGAAAAAAATACGCTCTATCAAGGGGAGAAATGCGTTGGATTTACATTTTTTCCGAGAAAGCGAATGCTCATAGTTAGACCGAAATTTGAACGCTGTTTGCCATTTTCCACACTGATAATCGTTACCTGCATGTCCCGGATGTTGAATTGTTTAACTGCCCTGAATAACAGCATTATCCTGGTGTTTATCCAGGTTCGCATGTCGATAAGATAAGATATTTACCCAGCTCCCCCAATGGAGCGAGATGTGACACAAGGTCGGTTTTTAACGTGGAGAACCTGATTAGGCCATTTGTCAAATATTATCCAGGCCCCGCTTGATAATAACTGAGTGCCAACTGGTCTTATCTAGTCAAAGCTTGTCATATCTGGTCAGATCTAGTCATATCCCTCCCAGCCAAAAGGCCTAGAATGTCGATAAGATATACTAATAAAAAATATACGACTATCACAGTGAGCAATCAGACTAAACGCTAAATCAGGCTTTAACATTTGTACAGTTAACTATTTCAACGGTAAACGTCGAAATAGTTAAATATAACCACCACTTCTACTCGAACCTTTTCTTTTCTCGCACATCCCGCCTGTAGAACTCCATTCCATTTACTTGCTACCCTGACAAATACAATCTTCAAAAATGTAAAAGTAATGTCAATCGCTATCTTTTAACTTCTTGAAACACATTAATGTTTTATCCTTTTCTCACGCCTTATATCCAATTTTCTCTAACTTTCATTTTCTATAATCCCTTGCATACTAATTTCGTAGAACATCAAGCCTGGTCAGTATCTAGATGGGTAATTTTAAGCGTGCATCCAGAACCTACCAGTTTACTGTTAAAATAAATAAATGCAATAGTCACTTCTACTCGATAGTTTCTTTTCTCGTACTTCCAGCCTGTGGAACTCTTTTACGGTTACTTGCTTCCCTGACAGAATTTCTAAAAATTTAAATGCAACGTCAATTACCGTCATCTATCTTCTTGAATCCCGTTCATCTTTTATCCTACTTCAATCCGCTCTGTACTCAGTCATTTCTCTCATTGTAACCTCCCTGAGCACTAGTGGCGGTCCCGCCTTACTTGGGGTGACATGATTAAAAAAAGAATGTCACTCACTTTCAAGCAATCTATTTCGGGAAAATCATCTACCTAGTCACTCATGAGTCGAAAAGACATGATCGCTCAAGCGTGTATCAAGTATGGCACTCAACTAATTGACCAGTACCTTGTAAAATGGCAATAGAAATATTTTGATTCTTATAGCATTATTTTTACCAATTTTTTTTCTTGATGGCTGTTATAAGGCCTTCCAATGAGCCTGTATCTTTGACTACGTAAGAGATGTCTAAGATGGTTCTGCAGCATCTCAGTCCTAAAGGCTGGATTCTTCGCTGTAATTCTGTCCAATATTTGCAGGCACATAGGAAAAGTAAGAAGGCTAATGCTCACAACAATTTCATTTTAGGCGGATGTTCATGTCTTTCCAGGTCGTTTTTAGTTTTGCAACAGCTGCCATTTTGATTCACTTTAAACCATTTCTATCCCAGAAACCTTTTCGGTAATAATCGAGGTAAATATTCTCAATTCAAATATCAAGTAAAGGAGAAAGAAAACTCAAAAACAGAGTGCTCCTGATTAGGAGGCTGTTAGAAGCATAAAACCACCACTTAATTGCGGGAGTTCTCAGGTCCACCCTGACCCGGAGCGGTAGCCTTTTTTTAGCGTCCCAACTATGGGCAAATAGTTGACCCCCAAACTGGGGTCAACACACTATGAAGTTTTAAAATAAACTTTTATAGAAATATATACCTAAAAATAGACTTCTATAGAAAAATATACATTTTTGAAAGAAAAAATATGACCAAGAAAAAGAATGCCATAATACATAGTTATTTCTAGCAATATATATTTTGAATACAAAACTAGAAGACATCTTCAGTTTTCTAAAACAAAAAAATAAAAAAAATAAAAAGTTTTCGTCAAATTCTGAGTAAATCAACCTTCTCACTATAACCGAACATTAAAAAGATATCCATAAAACCCCACCTTTTTGGCATTAAATAACCCACAGAGGTTGATATGCCTTTAAACAAAACTCAAACTCAAAAACAGGGAAGAAATTACTAGCAAACCACTATACTTTCTACCCTAAGAATAATCATGAAATTGCACATATATTAAAGGAGCGGGAGATCTTTGCTTTTGGTAAGATGTACTACATTGGAAGGTACAATGGCGTCGCTAAGTAGCTTTTATTGTCCTCAGAGTTACTCTGATTATGAATTAATCGATATGGCATCTCGACGATATAATGGGTCACAAGAAACGCCTACAGCAAGAGTCTATTGTTATAGCCGGTTTTACTTTTTAAATGACTTATTTTTATCGACGCCCTTTTTTACCCTACGTAACGGTGGCATGAATCAGTCATTGTTTGTAAATAAAAAAAAATATTAAATTAGAAATGAAACAACTTCGGTCGAGATTCGAACCGACGTGCAGTTTCAATGGGAGCCTCCCTATTCGTTTTGAAACACGTTTTGCTATTAGATTACGAAAGTCGCGGTTTTAGATGGAGTTTATTTCTATCTCTGTTCTGTACAATTATCTTTCTCTTTTCTTAATCCTTTTCTTTTTTTCTACGACTCTAACAGGAATAAGAGAATGAGGCAAGTGCTTTCCTGCAGTTAGAAACCCATTTCTTTATCTTAGGAAAATATTTGATCAAGTCAAATGCTCTTGTCATTCTATGAGTAAATTGATCTCATTTTTATGACCTGTTTATTAAATTCTTCTTCTTCTTCTTCTTCTTCTTCTTATTATTATTATTATTATTATTATTATTATTATTATTATTATTATTATTATTATTATGTCATTTTTCATCATATTTCTACTTCTGCTATGGTTGCACTGCCTACCAAGTCTGCGGGAAGACCTAAGTCAGGTCGTGGTGTGTCATTATAGCTCCATTTCATGTATTTTTCTATCTCCCCTATCATCCCTAGCGTTACATAGACAAAGTTCTCCTTAGTGTGTGGGCTCTACTTAACAAGACAATTTTTTGTATATCTCTTAAGTTGAGGTTTCCAGGGATTCTTTCAATGTGTTGTTTTGTTCCTTTTTTATCATTCCAAGTGCATCTACTATCACTGTTTTCAATTTCCACATTTTTTCTATTTCAATTTCCAGGTCGTTATATTCTGACAATTTTTCGAATTCCTTAGTTGCTATGTTACAATCCGCTGGACAGGCCATATCCATTAATAGGCAAGTTTTTTCTTTCTGGTTTTTAACGATAATGTCCGGCCTATTTGCTTCAATTTTTCTGTCTGTGTAGATGGTGTAATCCCATAGAATGGAGACATCTTCAGTTTCAGTAACCGGTGCTGTGTGATATTCATACCAGTGTTTGTTTACAGATTTTCCATAGTGTTTGCACATTGTCCAATGTAAATATTGTCCCACTCTATCGTGACGATTTTTATATTCATTACAGAACAGCCTGAGATTAGATGGTCTATTGTTTCTTGGTGTTTATCACAAAACCTGCATTTTGGATCCATATTATTATGCATAATATTTGCCTGAAAGTTTCTAGTGAAAAAACTTTGGTCTTGCGCTGCAAGAATAAAGGCCTTCAGTCTCAGACTTTAATCCAGATGCGCATAACCATCGATGAGTATTAACTTTATCAACATTGGATTTATTGGCACGTTCTGGATATTGGCCATGCAGAGGTTTGTCTTGCCAGGGTGGTTTCATCTGTACAAGAGCTTTATCTTTGGTTTTCATTTTCATATTTTTTGCCGCAATTGTTGGTTCTTGGCTTCTGTTTTGCTTTTCTACAGAACCTACTAAATGTAAATCTTGTTTGTATTTGCTGCCTTCTTTTATTATTGAATATTTTTTCTTTTTGTTTTCATGTTGTTTGACTAATTGTATCATCCAGTCCTTTGTTGTTTCTATGTATGTTAGTAAGCCAATAGTTTTTGTCATTTATGACAACTCTAGCTGAATAAGACCTTCTTTGCGGGGTATGTATAGACGGTCTACATCAGCCTTTGGATGATGCATCTTATGTTTAGAAAGAAGCTTTCTTGTTTTAGAATCCATTCACCTGATGTCGTTTAGAGTCCGGTTTAAGATGTTGAAACTATATTGGACAACTGGGGTTGCAAGGCTATTAATGGCCATAATTCTGTTCTGAGAATTCAACTCAGTTTTTAATATCAGTCGTAGCTTTCTATAGTACTGTTACGCACTATTTCCTTAATTTTTTATGGTGAATTTTTTCACTCTCATTTACACCTAGGTATTTATAAGCTTGTGGCTCTAAATCTTTTATTGTTACAGCAGGGTCTAAGATAATTGAGGATGTTTGTTGCAGCGATCCACGTAAAACTGTAGCTTTAGCACATTTATTCAAATTGAATTTCATTTCAGTGTATTCACTGAAGCATTTTATAGTTTGCAGAAACCTTCCAGCTCATTATCATTCTTAGCATACAAATTTAAGTCATCCATGTAAAATAGATGGCTTATTTTCTTTTGGGCTTTTTTCTAACCACATTCTGTCTTGTTAAGTTGACTGGTTAGTGCTATTACTGATATGCAGAATAGTAAGGGAAACAAAGAGTCACCTTGAAATATACCTCTTTTGATGTTTATTTCACCAGACTTATAGGTTCCATTTATATGATTGAGGTAAAGGGTTGTTTTCCATATCGACATGCATTGTTTGATGCAATTTATGCTGATGGGTGATATCTTGTATATATTTAAAGTCTTTAAGATCCAGGAATGTGGTACACTATTGAATGCCTTACGATAATCTCTTCAGGCAGTACTAAGATTTTTCTTCGCATTGTAGCAGTTTTCCAGGATTATTCTGTTAATAAGCAATTGGTCTTTCTGTTCAATCGGTAATATCTCATTTCTTTCCAAGAAGAAATATGTCTGTTTTGTTAAAATAGATGTTAATAGTTTGTATGTTGTTGAAAGGCATGTAATTGGTCTGTAGTTTTTCGGGTTGTTTGTGTCACTATTCTTAGGTAGAAGAAATGTAATTCCTTTGGTCATCCATGCAGGAATTTTAGTGGGATCATTAACACTTTCTTGGAGTTCTTTGGCTAGTTTTTATGTGCTGTATTTAAATAATATAGCCAAAAATTAGGAATTTTATCTATACCTGTAAATTTCCAATTGTGTACTTTTTCAGTGCATATTTAACATCCTCTTCTGTGATTCCTACTCATGTCTGTTCTGGTTTATTTTTTATTTGTTCTATCTCTTGTGCAATCCAATGTACTTCTTTGTTATGTTCTTTAGGGCAAACCCGTATTTTTTCCCAGAACTGCATAACTTCTTCCATTGGGGGGGGGGGGGGTTTACACTTCAATTCTTTTTTTACCTATTTCCCTGTAAAATTTCTTTGCATTTGTTTGAAAAATCTTGTTTTGTTTGTAGAACCTTGATCTTTTCTCATAGCGTCTTATTCTAGGAGTGTTCAATTGTTTTGTTTGCTTGATTTTTTCTTTAGTTGATTTTCATTTCTAATGTTGTATTTTCTTTCGACTCTTCTGCCTTTTCTAGTTCTTGCATTTATTTCTCTTGTCAGTTAATTGAGTACTGATAATTCACTTCTAAGTTGTTCGATTTCTTTTTCTATTTTCCTTTTCCAAGGTAGATCTTCATGTCTGCGAGACTGCCTAGTTTTTAATTTGATATTCAAATTTTTGTTGCTGCTATTGCTGATACATATATTGCTTTATTGAGATTTATATGATTGTCTTCGTCCAAAATTAATTTGAGTGCTGCATTGTAGAGCTTAATAGTTTCGAGTTTATGCTTTGTTGGTTGTAATTTTGGGAACTGTTCTCGTTCCTCCATTGCAATATTTTGTATTTTGACTTAAATGGTTCTTGAATTCTTCCTCGACTTCTTGTATACTGTTCTTGTTTGCCGTAAAATAGTTCTGTTCAATGTGTTCTGAACTCGTTTTATTGTCGTCTTGTAACTGACTCAGATCACACATTTCCAGCACTTCTAAACTTACAGAATTATCTTCACAGTGATTTGTGTGTATCACGGTTTCTACATTATGACCTGTGGCTTGTTTGATGTTACTACTTTTTATTTCTGATTCCAGTTCCTTTTCATATTTTGTTGATTAGTCTATTCTGGTTGCAATTCTTTTTATCCCATTAATTTCAGCCTCTGTCAATCGGTTATTTCGCATGATGTATCTTCGTACATTGGCTAATTTGTTTTCGTCAATGTACTTTCTATTTGTTTGTCCAACCTTTTCTCCCCAAATGTCATATGTTTGGCGAGTGATGTTTTTTGAGGTTTGAGTAACGCTTCATGAAATGCAGTCATAACGACTTTGTACTCCTCACGAGACCATTTTATTTTTCCTTTTTTTAAATATACGGTTATAGATCTACCTGGAGAATTTTCAGGGCCATCATTAGGATTATCCTGGTTGTGGAGACCTGAAGATTCATTCTTTGTGTAAGAGTTTGTTCCTATGGCAGATTTTTTGACTTCAGGTAGGTTCCCTCCTGAAGGACCAGCTCCCTGTTTATCCGCTGGAAGAGTCATATTAAACTTTTTATTTCTATTTGTATTTCTCATATTTTTCCCACGAGTGACGCACGGGTCCAAAAGTCCACCCAAATTCGGGCACGTTGGTTAACGGTATTTTACAAACAGGGTTCTGAGACCTGTATTGGATCGTTTGTGACCTCATAACGAAGTAGCCATTCATTCCACGATTAACACCTTGAGTTGCGGGTTGTTGTTCAAAGTTTTCCTTGTCCTCAATGGGTTGCCAAGCGACAGCTGACAGAGACGCGATTGGAATTCAAAGAGAAAGACGCTAGTTTTAAAAAAGTCTTGGCGTAGCAGCCGCTCAACGAAATAAAACTTCACTACACTACAGTATTTTGTTTAAAAAAATTGTTACTGCTATTACTTGTCCTTGTAACAAAAATAATTGTTTAAAAAAATTAATGGAAAAGAAAAAGTTGACATACGTTTAAGTTTATTAGTGCTGCGAGATTTAAAATAAAAATAATAATTTGTTCGTACACTGTATATTCAGTTAAAGTCGTCGAAAATAGGGTTATCAACATAAAATAAATTAAATAAGTGAATAAGATGAATAAATAAATAAAAATAAATATGTAAATAGATAGTATTCTTTCTAAATTAGAATATCTTATAAATTATAATCAAACTATTTTTCATCGTATTTTTTCCTGTCGTTTTGTTTTGTTTTTTGTTTTTATGAAAATCATAATAGTTTAAAAAAATTATTTCGAAATATCAACAACTAATGCAAATATGAATAATTAGAAAACTGATGATTCTATTTATTAGGACCATTTAAAGAAGAAACAAATAAATTAACTAATATATGAAGAAAAATTCATGTTTTTGTTAAAATAGAAAAACAGAATTTCATATAGAAAAAAAATTCAAAGAGAGAGACGCTGGTTAAAAAAACAAACTTGGACGTAACAGCCGTTCAACGGAAAAAAAACATCACTACACGTAGAGAGTATTTTGTTAAAAGAAAAAAATTGTTGCTACCATCACTAGTCCTTGCAACAAAAATAATTGTTAAGATAAATTTTTAAAAAAATCAAAATTTAATAGAAAAGAAAAAGGTGACATACGTTTGAGTTTATTACTGCCGTGAAATTTTAAAATAATAATTTGTTCGCCCACTGTATATTCTGTTATTCTTTCATTAAAGTCGTCGAAAATAAGGTTATCGAAAAATAAATAAATAAATATAATGAATGAATAAATCAAAATAAATGAATTCGTATTCTTTCTAAGAAGAATATTAAACTGTTTTTAATGTTTTTCATCGTATTTTTTCTGTTGTCTTGTTTTATTTTTTGTTTTTAAGAAAAATTATCATAGTTTTATTTTTTGTTTTTAAGATTATCATGTTTCATCTTTTGTTTTTAAGAAAAATTATTTATTATTTATTTTGTGTTTTTAAGAAAGATTATCATAGTTTAAAAAATATTTCGAAATATCGACAACTAAGGGAAATATGAATAATAAGAAAACTAGTTGATGAATCTGTTAGGATCATTTAAAGAAGAAACAGATAAATAATATACGAAGAAAAAATTCATGTTTACGTTTAAAATATTAAAACAAAATTTCATTAGAAAAAAAAACGTTACGTTTTCAGGAGCCTCAGAAAAACACGTCATTCACGTTGTAATTCCAATCGCGTTATTATTATTATTATTATTATTATTATTATTATTATTTATTTATTTATTTATTTATTTTTATAATCGTTTCACCCCAAGCGATGCACTGGTGCGCAGGGGATACGATGACAGGAGAAAGGAGACAGAAAAAAGAAAACAGCAATGTTGAAGAAAGGATAAAAGAAAGAGTCACGGAGATAAAAAATTGCAATTGATGTTGCATTTAAAGTTTTAGAGGTTGTAGCTATTAAGGAAGCAAGCATGGGGAAGGGAGTTTGATGAAATGAACTTACAGAGTAAAAGTGGTGGTTATATTTGACTATTTTGACGATAAAAGGATGTGACTTATTTTCCAATCAATGTGCACGGGTAAACTAATGAAGGCGGAGCACCAGGGAATAAAGCTCATTATATAAAATATATCCGCAGACAGATCTGTTTTGCTGTATCACAGCTCATCAGTACGGTTAGATATCCGATTGCTTTTTACCCAGGATTGAAACCCGACCGAATTGGCGTCAGTCGGCGATTCTACCTCTGAACTATGGGCGCTTGGAAGAGGAGGTAAACATTTAGTGTGTCATATATCATGTATACATACGCCAGTAGCTGAGAGTGTTCTTATTCATTACTGAATTATATATATTGGGCACTATTTTCTATGTTTCAGGTGGTTTACTGCTGACATTTAGTATTATCTCTGTCTCCGAACAGATCATAACTCGAGATCTGCCCCAAATAAGGAATCACTTCATTGTACCAAAATCACTGGATCAGATGTAATTTCTGTATGCAGCATTAAGATTTCGACAATGGGACCTGGCTGTATAAGATGCATGTCAGTAGACGCCAGAGATGATCTGGTCGCATAAACGTAAGTATACGTTCAATTTAATTGTTTTTTGAATAATATAGACATGCTATATCTATTTATTTCTATAATAATCTTTTCTTGTCCGTCAGCTAGTGTTTTGGAAATCAGTATATCAGTTTAAATGTTCTTTGGAAGTTTGTATCTTAGATAAAAATGTAAGTACATATGTTGGCTTGGCAACTACAACATAATCAAGAAGTTTTACACTTCATTTGACGGATACAAGTTCTATTGCACAACATTTAAAAACATATTCCTGTCCACCTTCATCACACAGGTAAATGCTTGTTCACAACACCAATATACTTCTTTTTTATGTGCCGTGACAATTCAGGACATAGCTGATCACTGCTTTCCACATCTTCCTGACTCTTGTAGTTCTTAGTAAGTTTTGTCTTTTGATTCTCCTAACCCCTGTTCTGTAATTCATTTACTCCAGTCACTTAAATAAGTTACGCGATAGTTTCTGCTGTCCCACTTTCCTTCTAAGCGCCCTAGGAGTATCAGATTTTCCAAGCCCCCCCTTTCTCATAATGTATCCAAAAAATTTCAACTGCATTTTCCTGATGTTTAAGTTTTTCTTTTGGTCCAAGGAGGTGGTTGTTGACCATGTCCACCACGGTTTCTGAATACAGAATACAGCGCAGTACGTATTCTGTTCAATGAAACAACGTCAATGAATAACACTCTAATGAATCTGACTATATCGCCAATACTCGGGAAAATAAGGTCGCCTTTATACACGTCGCATTGAATATTTTAACTCTTCTGATTGGTTAACCCTTCTATTGGTGAACTATCAAATGAGTCAGCTCATGGCTGGCTTACTAGTATACAAGGGTATCCAAAAACTCTAACAGTGGTCGCTTCCTCAATTGGCGTCTGAATAGATTTTGCAGTGAGCAACTGCATTCTTGAATCTCTTGTTGACAGTTATGTTGTCGATTTGGTATTTAGTTTTTCCTCCTGGGCTTCTCCATGTCAATAATCCTCTTGGGTGTTCTTGGAACGTGTTTTCTATTGACTGGTCATTCGACCTGCACAATTGAACCAATTTTTCACCGCATTTGTCGCGGGTTCCTCGTCCTTATTTTCTAGCTATTTCCCCAAATCTCCTGACCTACTTTGGCATCCAGATCTCCAATGATAATTATAATTTCTTGTGATTTACACTGAGCCTTGGTGTTGTCTAGCATGAAACAGTGTAATATAACAAACCCGCCCCACCCGAGGAAAGGCTGATGCAAGCGGGGGTTGTTTTCCGGTCGTTGAAAGGAACGGATGTTTGTTTGACCTTATTTCCGGCAGTAGCGGAAATGGCTACAAGAGGCTGACAGAACAGGTGTCTCTGAGAATTACGTGGGCGTGCGTGAGCGAGGCAAAATCCGGAAGTACCGGTTTGGAGATTATAAAAAGACCTCGGCGCACGGATTTCAGGCAGAGAGACAGAGGCAGACGAGAGAACCAGACCAGACCAGAGGAGCAACAGATACGACGACCCCCCCCCCCCCGTCAGCCCCTTAGAGGCGCGCTCTCTCACTCTCTGTTCCCTAGGCTACACGGTTCATCGTCATTAATAAAAATATAACTTATATTTTTATATATATGCGTGTTTGTTGTTTGTCGATATACAACAACAGGAAGAGTCGATTTCTTCTTCCGTAATTTGTTCTGTCAGTGAACACACGATTATAATAAACTAGCAGTATAGCCCGGCATTGCTCGGATGTAATGAAAGCTTTAAAACTAATCCATGGTTCTGGAGCTCAGACTTTTTGGATGTTGGCACGAAAGACTAAAAAGCAATAATTGTCTCCAGTTAAAGCGAAACCGTAGACCGAAAGAAAAATGAATGGATGTAAGTCAAATTTTGATTTCCTGGTATCGATATCAAATAAGTTTTTTCGTCGTAAACTGAATTTTGAAGGCTAAATAAGTCCTCTGAGTAAATGGTATAGAACTACAATTATACCTACTTAGAGCCAAACCCAAAGCAAAAACTAAAATAAAAGGGATGAAAAAATACAAACATACAGGCAGATAACTAGACACACATACACAAACATCTTGTCTTATATATATATATATATATATATATATATATATATATATATATATATATATATATATATATTATCGATTTTCTGCACTATTGTAAGAACTTCAACCTTGAAACTTCTGAATATCGTTTTTTATGTTTTTGTCTATGAGGGTATCAAATTTGATTAAAATTGGACCACTCCTTCTATAACCCGATTTTTTGATTATCGATTTTCGATATTTATCGGGGGTACCTCGACACAAAACCTAGCTAAGAACACTCGCAGACTCTTATAGTACAACTGTGTAAAGTTTCAAGAAAACTGGTTCAGCCGTTTCGGAGTCTATAGGTAACGAACACACACAGAAAGACACACACAGAGACAAAGTTCCATTTGTAAATACGTTTAGATTAGATATGTTGAAAGGCTTTCCTTTCAGTTTAACTAGACATGAATTTACTCGAGCCACAAGATTAGCAACTAGGTCCCACCCTTTTACTGTGAAACCAATAAAATGTAAACACAAATTCTACTCAATCAGTTTCTTATCTTGCAATTCTCGCCTGTGGAATTCCCTTCCGTTTACTTGCTTCCCCGATAGCTAACAATCTCCAAGAGTTTAAATGTAAAGTTAATAGTCATCTCCTATCTCACTAACCAGCATCCTCTCTCTCATCTCTTTTCTCCGTCCACTCCACTCTCATCAGTATTCTTTTCCGTCTCTTACCCACTTCCTGACACCCTCTGTAATCTGTCACTTTTTCTTATTAATTTCCTCCTGTGCAACCCCCTGCAAAACAGTGGCAGTAAAATACCTTGCTTGGGATGATATGATTAAAATAAAAATAGAAATAGACTATAAGATATCTTTCAGATAACTGACAGTAACCTAGAATAAATTTCTTCATGTCTTGATCTGGTATCAATCCAACGCTTTTTTCATTTTTCTCTCATCCTGCATATATAATCCTGCAGTTGTCACGAAATCGCCGTTGTTTGCCCACCTGATTTTGCATATACCTAAAATGATGATATTTAACCTACTCATCTCCTGTTTTACATTTTCCATCTGTCCACAGTTGTTTAACGTTCTACCGTTTCATATCCCGAGAGTTAATTTTTGTATGATGCAAACAGTCGCTGGATAAGTGATACCAGTTTCCCCCTTTCCGGGTGAGGGAACATATGTGTATAAAGATTTTATCTCTAAACTCGTCATATATTTGTTTTTTGATGTCTATGTTATTTAATGTATTTAAAAGATCATTAGAGTGGAGTACCAATGAATAAGGTTAAATTTTTCGTTCGTGTGCCAGCTTGTTTTTGTGGGGCGACGTCTGTTCTTGATATAATCGAGCTCAACGGAACATCCGGTTTATGAATATTTGGTAATCCGTAACGTGTGGTTATTTTTAGATGGTGTTCAATGTGTTTTAGCCAAGAATCGTCTTCATTATTTAATAATTTATTGGTTTATATTTGAGATTTCCTTTCGTAAATATTACCTCTTTTTTATGGTCATGTGGTTATTTATTTTTTCGTAAATATTATCATCATCGAGAGAATCTCATTTGTTGTTGATAAACGTGTCCATAATTGTAATTCCATTCCTTTATCAGTAAGGGATATATGAATGTTTTTGTCGTTTGATATTTCTTTCAGGGTTTTTAAATATCTGCGGGGAGGAAAAAAGTCTTCTTATTTCAGATACATAGTTGATTTTCTATGAATATACCCACGAAACATAATTTTAGCCGATATATTTATATAATTTTTTTCATAAATCTATATTACATTCCTATAAGTAAACATGTTACGGAAATTAACGAAATTTAACGAAACTTGGTTATAAGCAACCGACAATTTGTAATGAATTATTTTGAACATTATTTTTACCGATACTCGTATTTAAGTAGATATTCTGTTTTTAATTAAACAGTATTTTTTATTTATATCTACCGGCCTGATTATTTCACGATATTTCATTTTCGTCATAAAAATTTATCGTGAAATAATCAGGCCGGTAGATATAAATATAAAATACTGTTTAATTAAAAACAGAATATCTACTTAAATACGAGTATCGGTAAAAATAATGTTCAAAATAATTCATTCCTATAAGTCTACCATTCCTCATTGCTTAGAATATTGCGAACACATATCGCCAAGTTCTTTGGCGATATATCAAGAGATCCTTGATAAAATCGAAAGAAGAATCAGCAATAATATCCGTCCGGACCTGGCGTTTCGGCTTCAGTCACTTTCTCACTGCCGTAAGGTTGTTTCTCTATTCAGTTTTTATAAAATCTTTCGTGGTAATTGTTCAGATGAGCTCTTTGCTATGGTAACTAGATTTTATGAATTTAAGAATGGGCGTTGTGGTCCAGTAGATATCAGCTCGGAAAGAGAAAATGGAGAGCCGAGTTCGAATTCCAGTCGAATTCGATACATTCGCTTACGAGCAAATATCTTTTGAATCCGTCTCTTCCCTCCGGTTATGGGTTAAATAATAGAACAGATTGGGTTCTGTAGCCTTGGTCGGCAACCAGTCTACCGCAGAAAGCAATGGCAACTTACTGCGGGATAATCTTCTGCCCAGTCAGTCATGACTCTTTTGTGTATGGCACTTGACTAACTGACTGATTAGTCCATCTCTTCTCTCTCCAGCCATGGGTTAAATATGAGGATATATTTGGTTCTATAGCCATGGTTGGCAACCAGTCCATTGTAGAAAGTAATGGAAACCTAATTCAGGAAAATCTTCTGCGCAGTTATCCATGTCACTTTCTGTTGTGGAGTTGTTGTGGCGAAATCTTCGTGGACAAGTTGTTGTGGCCTGTTGGGTAAGGAAACAGGAGGGTAAGTTCAAACAGTGTATTAGAATAACAAGAACATATATACAAAGTAAAATGTTAGTAGTCAGCAAAATAGAAATGTATGTCAGACGGATATAGTTACGCTGCGTCTAGATTGTCTCTTGACTGCGTCACACCTGCATCCCCGGAAGTCACTCTGGTTATAATTTATAGCAGAAGGAAGAGTTCATTCCACGTAGAAGGGCATCATAAAACATTCGGGACATTATCGCCTAAATATGTATCACGTATGGCATTTAACTGGCTGACTAGACTGGCGACTAGGTCTTATCGATTTTTAGATGAGTTGGCTAGATGTAACTGTAAGTTCTATGCTAACAATTTATTTTCTTGCAATTGTGGAACTCCCTTCCGGCTCCATGCTTTCCCGCCAACTTTAATCTACAAAATGTTATATGCAATGTCAATCGCTATTTACTGTTCTCCTGATTACTCTTCTTTTGTTCTTACTCCTCATTAATCTTTCTATTGTTTAATTCTTCCACACTAAGTAAACCCTTGCGTCTTAGTGGCTTTTCTGCCTTGCTTGGGGTGAAATCGATAAAAAACTCAATGTAATGTTTACTTGCATCCCTGATAGCTACAATCCCAAAAATTTAAAAACAACCACAATTACCATCTTTTATTTTCTTGAATCCCGGTCATCTTTTATCCTTTCTTCAATACCCCTGTACCAAGCCATTTTTTTTTCACTGCAGCCCTCTGCGAACTTGCTTGGGGTGAAATGATTAAAAAAAATAATAAAAAAAAAACTTGAGTGTGCCGAGATATATAATTACAATATATTTTAAAATTATATTTTTATATATATATATATATATTTTATATATATATATATATGTTATAAATATATATATATATATATATATATATATATATATATATATATTTAATATTTTATAATTACAATATATTTTAAAATTACTTCCCTCGGCCTCATTGTTGCTCTGAGATAAAATACTTTTAGCAACATCAATACATTAATATATCTTTCCTTATTTCCTCGTCTCATCGATGATCCATTCTGACATGAGATTCTTATTTTGACACACTGTGCCTTTGGTTGAGTGACAACAGCGAGACATAAATACGTGAATTAATTCAAATAACAAAAAGAAAATAAGAAAACCTTTTAAAAGAAAACACAAATAGATATTGGTAAGTAAATCTGTCTTTTCTGTTAAGACACTAATTACACATGTTGTTTGTCAGAAAAGCACAACGAAAGATAAACATAGGAAGAATGTACGTCGGCATTTTTACACACGCTTTTGTTGAGTGTTTCCAGGGCGTCGGGGGGGGGGGGGGGGCGAACAAGTCAAATGTAGTGGTTGTGATTACTACAGAGAAACCGTTTGACTTCGTGAAAGTCTGTTTTATGTAACTATTTAAAGGGAGAATTCGAGATGAGCTTTCCTGTAGAAACGAAAATATTTGTTGCGTTAATTGTTCAAAAAGTAATATTGGACTTTCAAGAAAAATACAAACAGGTGCAAATGTAATTACATTCTGTTTTATAAATCGCTTTCTGTTGTCCAAATTAGAAGCATTTATATTAAATAACTCTCCCTCTGTAATCCAACTTAGAAGCATTTTTAGGAAGTTAGCCGCTTTCTGTAGCAATTTCAAGCAATGTTTATTAAATAGATCTCCCTCTGTAATCCAAATTAGAAGCATATTTTATTAAGTACTAACAGTAAGTACCCAGCGTTGCACGGAATAGGATGAATAAGAATTCCCATTTCTATACGACCCACATCTGCTGACATTAAATATGAGAGATAACTCTTAACAAACAAATAAACAAGAAAATAAGAAATTAAAATAAAGATTACACTGAAAATCCACGCACATGATTTTTTTTTGTAGAATAATAAATTTGGAAAGGGTGTGTAAGTTCTGAAACAAACCGGATTAAAAATGTGGAAGCGTATGTTAATACAAATCAGTGAGGATATACACACAGATGCACACACCCTGACATACACCTTCAGTTTTATTTATATAGAAATCTACTGTCGTCCATCTACAAGTAATTTTTATTAAATAAATCTCCCTCTGTATTACGAATTATAAGCATATCTTATTAAGTACATTTTCTCCTGCTTTCTATCTAAAAGTAATTTTTCATTCTCTATCGATAAGTATTAGTGGATTTTTGTTGAGTCAAAATGAAGTCATCTAATTTTTTAATGCTCTGCCACATGGTGATTGTAAACAGGCACATATACAGCAAATGTGGAGGTTGAGATGAAAAACGACTATGCCTTTTTTATTGTTGCTTTCTATCACAACATTGTGTGGTCTTGGGTATGACGGTAAACTGCATCCGGCAGCAAGGGCTCCAGCTATGGGCAAATTGTTTACTCCCAGACTGGGGTCAAAACACTAAGATAGTATAAAAATAGTTTTATACAAATGTATACATAAAAATATACTTTTATAGAAAAATATACTTTTTTGAAGAAAAAATATTACCAACAATAGATTTTTGAAGGAAAAATTCTTATCATAACACATTTTTCAAAGAAAAAAGAAAATTGTTGCAATAATACATTTTTGAGGGAAAAAATATTACCAGCAGTACATTTTTGAATACGAAACTAAAAGACATCTTCAGTTTTCTAAAATAAAAAAGAAAAAAAAATTATTTCATCAAAATCTGACTAAACCAACCTTCTCACTATAACCGAACGTTAAAAACTACCTTGAAAGTCCAAATTTTTGTCATTAAATAATCCACAGAGATTGATATGCCGTTAAACAAACATTAAAAACTCAATCAACACTGTGAATCAATTCACTCTTCCAGATTATTATTATTATTATTATTATTATACTGTATAATTACTTCAGCTATATAGTGTTAGCTTTTTTTTTTCTCCGACAATCTGGGTCAATACGCTCTTCATTATAACTTTTATTTTATACAAATTTTGCTCTATCTTATTTTACTTATTTTTGTTTAATACAATACTAGTTTGATACATTCTTCAATAATAGTCTTACCTTTTTTATGGCTCATTTTATTCCATCAGATATTTGCTTTTTACCTGGGTTAATTAACCCTTCATATTACTAGATTTCTATTAGTAGTAATACTCTTTTTGACTCTTTTTACTTCTCAGCACCTTTATTTTGATCAAGACACTCTTCATTAATACTGGAGTTTAAATATTAGATTTCTTCTTTTTGTATGTGCTGTCTGAATTCATGGCGCTCCACATCTTCCTGTCTCTTGTAGCTCTTAATATATTATGTCTTGTTACTTCTTCCAAACACTGCTCTGTCATTCATTTGCTTAAGCCCATCAAGTATGCGCTGTTTTCCCCAGTTTCTCTTTCCCTCCATCCGGCCGGTGAGCATTAGATTCTCCGAGCCCTCTCTCCTCATTACATGTCCCAGAAACTTCAACTGTCTCTTCTTGATGTTAAGCATAAGTTTCCTTTTTGAGATTTACTTTATCCCATTAGTGTTACTTTTTATCCCAATGCACTGGAGCTATACACGTTATTATAATTTTGCTACTATGCTGTGCGTTGTGGTGCAGCGGATATCGGCTTGGAACGAGAAATCGGAGAGCCGAGTTCGAATTCCCGTTGCATTCGCTTAAGCGCAAATACTCTTGGGGAAAGGTATGAATCTGTCGTTTCTCCTTCCACCTGGGTTAAATAGCAAGACAGATTGGGTTCTATAACCTTGGTTGGCAACCAGTCTACCACAGAAAATAATGGCAGCCTTTTGCGGGAGAATCTTCTGCCCAGTTAGACATGATCGCCCAAGTGGGTATCACTTAACTGACTGACTAGACTGGCACAGTTTTTGTTTTCAATCAGAAATGTTTCCTTTTTGGTGTTCTTCGTTGATATGACTGTACACGGATTTATTTATATTTTTTGTTTCTTTTTTACGGCTGATCAAACCTTTAAAGTTATTTAAATCCGAAAAATATTCTTGGAGAGTAAGAATTTTTTCGAACATAATAATTTTCTGGTATATCCTAATTTTTTTAACCCATAGTAAAGAAGAAAAGATGGATTCAAAGATATTTACAAATAAGTGCCGATAACGAACTTGACTGGAATTAGAACTCGTCTCTCCGATTTCCAATTTCGTGACGTTATCCATTAGACCACCCAAACATCCAAAACTTACAGCACATGATATTCCCGAGCTGTCAATAATTTAGGTACT
The DNA here is from genome assembly GCA_037127315.1 of Ascarosepion bandense. Lineage (NCBI taxonomy): Eukaryota > Metazoa > Mollusca > Cephalopoda > Sepiida > Sepiidae > Ascarosepion > Ascarosepion bandense. The sequence continues at coordinate 1,480,123 of JBBBDQ010001461.1, read as the reverse complement.
GACCATGCTTAGCATTGCTTAACGTCGGTGAACGGACTAGAACCGGTACTTCATAACGATCTAGCCGTAAACCAACCTTTGACAGAGAACACCTTTTTATTCTTACTGTCTTCGTTAGCAAGGACTCGCCAAGCAACGAAGACTCCGAAAGCAACAAGATAGATTTGATTCCGATTTTCTCACTGTAGGACAATAATAATAATAATAATAATAATAATAATAATTATTATTATTATTATTATTATTATTATTATTATTATTATTATTATTATTATTATTATGTCATTTTTCATCATATTTCGATTTCTGCTTTGGTCTCACTACCAACCAAGTCTGCGGGGAGACCTAAGGCAGGTAGTGGCGTGTTGTTATGGCTCCATTTGATGTTTTTCTATCTTCCCTATCATCTCCAGCATTACATAGATAAAGTTTTCCTTAGTGTGTGGGCTGTACTTAATAAGACAATTTTTTGTATATCTCTTAAGCTGGGGTTTCCAGGGATTCTTTCAATGTGTTGTTTTGTTCCATTTTTTATCATTCCAAGTGCACCTACTATCACTGGCACAACTCTTGTTTTCAATTTCCACATTTTTTCTATTTCAATTTCCAGGTCTTTATATTTTGACAGTTTTTCAAATTCCTTGATTGCTATGTTACAATCCGCTGGACAAGCCATATCAATTAATAGACAAGTTTTCTCCTTCTGGTTTTTAACAATAATGTCTGGCCTGTTTGCTTCAATTTTTCTGTCTGTGTAGATGGTGTAATCCCATAGAATGGTTACATCTTCTATTTCTGTAACCGGTGCTGGGTGATGTTCATACCAGTGTTTGCCTACAGCTTTTCCATAATGTTTGCATATTGCCCAATGTAAATATTGCCCAACTCTATCGTGGCGATTTTTATATTCATTTGGGGCAAGCACAGAACAGCCTGAGATTAGGTGGTCTATTGTTTCTTGGTGTTTATCACAAAACCTGCATTTTGGATCCATATTATTATGCATAATATTTGCCTGAAAATTTCTCGTGAAAAGACTTTGGTCTTGTGCTGCAAGAATAAAGCCTTCAGTTTCAGACTTTAATCCAGATGCACGTAACCATCGATGAGTATTAACTTTGTCAACATTGGATTTATTGGCACGTACTGGATATTGGCCATGCAGAGGTTTGTCTTGCCAGCGCTGTTTCATCTGTTCAAGAGCTTTATCTTTGGCTTTCATTTTCATATTCTTTGCCGCAATAGCCGGCTCTTGGCTTCCGTTCTGCTTTTCTACAGAATCTACTAACTGTAAATCTTGTTTGAATTTACTGCCTTCTTTTATTATTGAATATTTTTTCTTTCTTTCTTCATGTTGCCTTACTAATTGTATCATCCAATCCTTTGTTGTTTCTATGTATGTTAGTAAGCCAATAGTTGTTGTCTTGTATGACAATTCCAGCTGAATAAGACCTCTTCCACCTTCTTTACGGGGTATGTATAGACGGTCTACATCAGCCTTTGGATGATGCATCTTATGCTTAGAAAGAAGCTTTCTTGTTTTAGCATCCATTCACCTGATGTCGTTTAGAGTCCAGTTTAAGATGTTAAAGCTATATTGGACAACTGGGATTGCAAGGCTATTAATGGCCATAACTCTGTTCTGTGAATTTAATTCAGTTTTTAATATCATTCGTAGCCTTCTATAGTACTCTTTACGCACTATTTCTTTCATTTTTTTATGGTGAATGTTTTCGCTCTCATTTACACCTAGGTATTTATAAGCTTATTCTGGTTTCAATTCTTTTATTGTTACAGCAGGGTCTAAGCTAATTGAGGATGTTTCTTGTATTGATCCACGTAAAACTGTAGCTTTAGCACATTTATTCAAATTAAATTTCATTCCAATGTCTTCGCTGAAGCATTTTACAGTTTGCAGAAGACCTTCCAGCTCTTTATCATTCTTAGCATATAACTTTAAGTCATCCATGTAAAATAGATGGCTTATTTTCTTTTGGCCTATTTTATAACCACATTCTGTCTTATTAAGTTGACTGGTTAATGCTATTAATGATATGCAGAATAGTAAGGGAGATAAAGAATCACCTTGAAATATACCTCTTTTGATGTTTATTTCATCAGAATTATAGGTTCCATTTATATGATTGAGGTAAAGGGTTGTTTTCCATATAGACATGCACTGTTTGATGAAATTGATGATGACGGGCGATATCTTGTATATATTTAAAGTCTTTAAAATCCAGGAATGTGGCACACTATCGAATGCCTTTCGATAGTCTATCCAGGCTGTACTAAGATTTTTCTTTGTACTGTAGCAGTTTTCCAGGATCATTTTGTTAATCAGCATTTGGTCTTTACAACCATAACAGCCACGTTTGCACCCTTTTTGTTCAAGCGGTATCATGTCATTTCTTTCTAAGAATAAATATGCCTGTTTTATTATTATTATTATTATTATTATTATTATTATTATTATTATTATTATATTGTCATTTTTCATCATATTTCGATTTCTGCTATGTTCGCACTACCAACCAAGTCTGCGGGAAGACCTAAGGCAGGTCGTGGTGTGTTGTTATGGCTACATTTCATGTTTTTTCTATCTCCTCTATCAACCCTAGCGTTACATAGACAAAGTTCTCCTTAGTGTGTGGGCTGTACTTAACAAGACAATTTTTTGTATATCCCTTAAGCTGGGGTTTTCAGGGATTCTTTCAATGTATTGTTTTGTTCCATTTTTTATCATTCCAAATGTACCTACTGTTGGTATATCACGGTTTCTACATTATGACCTGTGGCTTTTTTTATGTTACTACTTTTTATTTTTGATTTCGGTTCCCTTGCATGTTTTGTTGATTCGTCTATTCTGGTTGCAATTCTTTTTATCTCATATTATTATTATTATTATTATTATTTCTTATTACTACTACTAGAAGTAATAGTAGTACTACTGCTGCTAACTTAATCTGTCTGAATTATGCTGTTTTTTATCCCAATACATCCGATACTATTATGGGCGCATCGCCGAGTGGTTAGACCGTTCACTTTCTGACCAAGAAGCCCGGGTTCGAATCTCACCATGGTCGATTTGTCAGGAAGATGAATTGATCTGGAGAAGGCGATTTTAGCGTGCGGCACCTATGTAAAGTGTCTGAAAACCGTACCACGTGTTAACCCAAGCCTTGTGAGTGAAATCGGGTAGATCGTCTCCCTTTGAGGAGCCGTTGATGGTTGTGCTAGCTCACGAGTCATCGTGACCGAGAGTTTGAGCCTCCTGGCCTTGTTGTTCACGCTAGATAACACGCTCTCTCCCAGAAACTGTAACTAAAGTCCGATCAGCGTAGTTGCAGTATAAATCACAGCTGGGTTCTGTGGGTGTTGACGGTAGTAGACGGATATCCTCGAATGCGAGTGCCCAGTCATTGCATTCTTTATTATTCTATTAATAGTTTTATTCCTTCTTATTCTTGCCTTCTATCACAATACTATGGGGACGTACAGTCATTATTATTACTATTATTTAATATTCGTTTTAATTTTTCTTCTTGGGTTAAGGTGGTGCTTCTAATATAAGGCGCTGTTGGAACTGTAGAATCGAAATAGGATAAAATACAGATCTGAAGAAGAATTAGAACTATTCACACTCTGTTAGGAACTTTCCGAAGAATTTAACAGATTTTGGTTAATCTATCCTCAGCTACAACAGCCGAATATCTGATGTGTGCATGCAAATGTATTAAACATGAATAATAAATGAAAGATTTTAGAATTAATTGATTTTTCAAATAATCCGCACTCTCATGAATACATTCATACACACATACACATACATACATACATACATATATATATATATATATATATATATATATATATATATATATAGGCACGTACAGTTGCACATTTTATTTTAAGTGTGTGTAGGTGGGGTTGGGGGTGAAAATTGAAAGCAAACGGAAGGGCAACAAGGTAAAAGCGAATTGTGATCGCTAGTTTAGTCTTCCGACAGAGGCGCATGGCAGATGTGAATTTTTAAAAAGAAAATACACAACTCGTACACTCGACCCCCGTTCCCTCTCTACCTTCCCGCCCCGTGTGCTTCAATATTGAAGTAAGTAAAGAATTGTTGATTAAGGATGCTGATAAAGTGTGTTCACTTTGTTGGAGGGCGACGGCGGCTGCATCGGCGAGGGGAAGCGGGCCGTTCTCCATTTCCTGGTTTGTCACCTCATTAGTAGAGAATGTTAGTGAAGGCAGATGAGATTCTGTCAGGGGTCCAGCTGTGCAAAGTGAATGTTCACTTATATGCTTTTACCGGGCTATTGATCCACTGTTAGCGACTGGTTGGTGGTGAGTTATAATCTAAAATGAAGATAGAAACGTGAAAAGCAAAAATAAACCACGAATGACTAAAAAAGAAAATAATAATAATAATAATTCGAAGAATTTGATAAACTCTCCAAATATAAGGATCCGGAAATAGAAATTACAAGAATGTGGCATTTAAACACAGTCATTATTCCAGTAGTTGTAGGAACGATAGAAAAAAATAATACTGTTACAGACATTAAGAAAATCCCAGGAAATCCATCTTTATCTGAAATACAAAAGATTGTGTTAATGAGTATTGCTCACATAGTTGGAAAAACTCTTTCAATAACTTCCTGTGAAAAACATTTTACCCTAGGCCTCAGGTGAAAAATTTGGTAAATGATTGTATGAAACAGTGAATAAAATCATAAATAAACAATACGAATATCAATGCTGGAACTAAAAAAAAATGGCTAAAATGATATTAAAAATAAACTATTTATTTAGTCAATAAGATGAAAATAAAGAAGAAAATGGCAGAGGTTCAAAATATTAACAAATATGGGGATCGTAATATGTTGTGCGTTGTGGTGCAGTGAATATCGGCTCGAAACGAGAAATCGGGGAGCCGAGTTCGAATTCTAATTGAATTGTTTGCATTCATTTACACACAAATACCCTTGGGAAAGGTATTAACCCATCTCTCCCCTCCATTTATGAGTTAAATAACAGGACAGATTGAGTTCTGTAGTCTTGGTTGGCAACCAATCTACTGTAGGAAGTAATGGCAACCTACTGCGTAATAATCTTCTGCCCAGTCAGTCATGTTCCTTTCGAGAAATGATCGCCCAAAGCCTGTATCACGTATGGCACTTAACTGACTGAATATGATTCTGTATCCTTTGGATGGGAGTTGTGATGCAGTGGATATCAGCTCGGAACGAGAAATCAGAGAGACATGTTCGCTAATCCAGTTAAATTCGATGCATTAACTTTCTCGAAAATACCATAGGGAAATGTATTAATCCAACTCGTCCCTCAGCTATGGGTTAAATAACGGGACAGACTGGGTTATATAGCTTTGGCTAGCAACCAGTCTACCGCAAAAAGTAATGGAAAACTACTGCGGGAAAATCTTCTGCCTAGTCTGTCATGTCTCTTTCAAGACATGATCGCCTAATCGTGTATCACGTATGGCACTTAACTGACTGAAATTTGATTCTATATCTTTTAGATAATTAACAATTCGAATTTGAAGAAAACAATTTCTTTTATTTCTATTTGTCTGAGATGAGGTATTGTAATTATTTATGCTCTTTCCATTATTTGGACTGTTGACATCATATTTGTGGCCATATTCACGATGTTTCGACCGCAGCACGCTCTGGTCTTCTTCAGGAGACTTGATATATATATATATATATATATATATATATATATATATATTCCGGAAAGATTACGGAAAGATGTACTATACTACCTTAACCAACAAAGATATGCTTGAAATCAAAGGTAGAAAACACACGCGACAACAAAGGCTTGATAGGCAATAGCCACAAAGATATGATTGACATCAAAGGTAGAACACACTATTTTCATATAGAATTATCCACTTGGCAATAAATACTAAAAATAGTATGAAAAAAAAAACTGGGGTGGCCTAATAATTATGGCTGGTAGTGTACATATATATATATATATATATATAGGAAAGAATATTAAAAAGTTTTGAGTTTAAAAACGTATATATATATCAGTACACCGAATCAGTCGAGTTTCGATCCCGGCTAGAAGCAAGTGGATGTGTCTAGCCACACTGATGAGCTGTGATACAGCGAAACAGGCTTGTATGTGTATGTCTAATATATATATATATATATATACATATATATATATATAATGGTACAAAATTTTATTATGGCGCTAAAGACAATTTTTTTTTTACTATAAACGGCTATGCAAAATTTTAAAGCAAAAACACCAGTTGGCCGGTTTCGTCCGCTCTCATCAGAACTGCAAAAAGGAGAAAAAATTATGAAAAGAAAACTTTGATTGCTGAGTCTAACAAAATTCAAACTGTAACGGTTGAAAAATGCCCAGTCTATCTCCGAATACCGTGGTAAGGTAGGGTTAGGGAAACGTTAGCCAAGTGAATTTCATTAAGTTCACGTGAGAGTTATTATGTAGCCAATGTTAGTTAGTTAGTTAAGTGCCATACGTGATACACGCTTGGGCGATCATGTCTCGAAGGAGACATGACTGACTGGGCAGTTGATTATCCCGCAGTAGGTTGCCATTGCTTTCTGCAGTAGACTGGTTGCCGACCAAGGCTATAGAACCCAATCTGTCCTGTTATTTAACCCATAACTGGAAGGAAGAGACGGATTAATACCTTTCCCAAGGGTATTTGCGCGTAAGTGAATGCAATGAATTCAGCTGGAATTCGAACTCGGCTTTCTCGTTCCGAGCCGATATCCAATGCACCACAACGCACCACAACGCACATCCAATGTAGATATTCTATTTAAAACTAGATCTGCCTTTCCAGCACCATATTAACACAGTTATTTACCATTTTATATGTAGTTGTGGAGTTGACTACATATGTAGAACGACGCAGTGTTTGGATGCTAGGATTAAACAATATGTATTTGCTAAAATACTCAATAAGAATTTTTCGTCTGGTGAAACCATTAGAAATACATACGGGTCTTCATAGCGGATCATTTGATAAATAATTCAAGTTGCGCTGCGGATTTTAGTCTGAAATGGTTTTCCGTTTTGGCCAGATCACACTCGTTATTGCATCTGAAGATGTGGGAGACGCTGTTTATCAGGTCTAGGCAGCCCTCTCTTTGTAAACAAAGGGAGTGTTTGCTTGAACTTTCTCTGCTGGTTCGCTGGCATCTTCAGATGTAATAACTTTTAAGTAAATATCAAAAACGTTTCCATCTTCCGTTCATTCATTTCAGTCATAACAGATTTTCTTTTCATAACTTTTCCCCGTTGTTCAGTTCTGATAAGAGAGGGCGTAATTGGTCGATTGGTGTCTTTGTTTTAAATTTAGCATGGCTGATAATAGTAAGAAAATTGTCATTAACGCCATAATATATATATATATATATAGTCATCTGCAAACAGTCCGGTTGTGCTGTATTACAGCTCATCATCAGTACGGCTAGACATCCGATTGCTTCCAGCCTGAATTTGACATCAGTCGATGATTGTACATATAACACGCTAAACTCTAGCTTAGAGTTTAGCGTGTTATATGCACAATGTAAATAAACACCAGTAGCTAAGAGTGTTAAATTCATTGTTGAAAAACGATGCATAAATAGTAGTGTGTAGCTACTCACTTTAAAATCTACCATATCTCCAGAGTTGTCTATCGACGGAAGAGAGCATAGATAGATAGACAGATAAGTAGAAGATTGCTGAGATGCATGAAACTCAGAGTCATGAATAAAACAATAAAACATTGAATTATATATATATATATATATATATATATATATATATTCTTCCTGTCCCGCTCATGGAGGCAATAACAAGACAGCGTCGGCTCAGTTCATTAGAGAGATAAAATAGCGAGGTAGCGTCAGCTCAGTTTATTCTCTTTACTGCCACTTATTAAACTTTACTACCAGTTATTAATGCTCTTGCTACGCGTTTGCTCTTTGACAGTGGCTTATATTTTGTTGTCGATGAGTGAAGAATAACAGTGAAGAAAAAATAAACAATGGCAATGTTTAATCTTCGTGTCCATAATAAAACGGTGTGTCAATAGAACTGTTTTTCTTTTTTTTTTCACCCCAAGCAAGGCATTCCACTGCCACTATTGCACAGGGGGTTACATAAGGGAAGGTAATGAGAAAGAGTGGTGAGATATAGGAAATGTCAGAAGGAGGGTGATAAACAGTTGGGTAGATGGGAAGAGTGTTTGAGAGAATGGATGCGAGTTAGTGTGTTAGGAGGCGTCTATTGACCTTGACACCGTTGCTATTTTAACTACCTTTACTCCTCATCAATGTTTATTGTTTTAAGAAGAGATTATTGAATTGTAAAAAAGCAAAAACTAAGCAAATGAAGAAAGTTAATTGATACATTTTTTTCTTGGGAATTTCCAACAAAAATACTAAATACCATTCTTTCAGTTCTCTCTGGATAGTTTCTTTCCAAGAGACCGTTCTCCTCAGTGTTCTTGACAAGCTCCAAAGGAGAGTCTGTAATGTGATAGGTACTGATCTGGCGATTCGACTGCAGCCACTTCCCCATCGTCGAAATGTGGCCTCCCTCTGTCTCTTCTATAAATACTTTCATGGCTTCTGCTCGGATGAGCTTAAGTCACTGATGCCTCCTCAACAGGTGTTTACCCGTGCAACCAGACTGGCAACTGGGTCCCACCCATTCACAGTCAGGTTAGCCAAATGCAGACGACAATTCTACTCCTGCAGCTTCCTCTCTCGCACTTCCCGCCTGTGGAACTCACTCCCGTATTCTTGCTTTCCTGACGGCTACGACCTCCAGAAATTTAAAAGCAAAGTTAATACTCACCTACTAACCACTGGACTCTAGCTCTCTCCCCTCCCCTGTATAATCTTCACTTTCTCTCCGCCCATGTATCTGTCATTGCACCTGCTTTCTCAGCTTTCTATTGTTCCTTTCTAACTAGCTTGTACTCCTCACTCTTTTCTAATTAATCTTTCTACATTTATGTAACCCCCTGCACATCAGTGGCGTTTCTGCCTTGCTCGGGGTGAAATGATTAAAAAAAAAAAAAAAGACGCTAACTTATGGAAGAGACTCTTACAAGAAGATTTCTCGAATTATTAGTTCAAGTCGAGTTACTTCCAAAGTTTTTTCCTTCCCTTTCACTTCCGGTGTCCCCTTAAATCTTGGTGGCATTATCATCTTGTTTGAGGTGATACCTCTTACTGTGTAACCCTCTACCTCGAATGCCTCTTGGGTTTTGCACAAAGTAAACATCTTTGTAAATAAAATTGCGTTAACATTTAGTAAAAGAAATATTCGACAACAAAGCAACTTTGAATTGTATTAAATTTAGCTGATTCTGACATTCACGAATATAGAGCACATATGATGATTGTGCCATTATATTAGGATATGCGTTGTGGTGCAGTGGATATCGACTACGAACGACAAATCGGGAAGTTGGATTCGTTGTATTCCCTTACGCACAAATACCCATGGGAAAGGTATTAATACGTCTCTTCCCTCCAGTTATGGGCTAAGCAATAGGACAGATTGGGTTCTGTAGCCTTGGTCGGCAACCAGTCTACCACAGAAAGCAATGGCAACCTACTGCGAGATAAACTTCTGCCCAGTCACTCAAATCTCGAAAGAGACATGATCTCCCATAGCACGTATCACGTATGGCACTTAACTGACTGCTGCCATTACACAGTAATAAATACCTGAGGAAACCTGCTCGATAACTCTTACTTGTCGATTAGGTGCCTTTGAAGTCTGATATATTAATTTAGGGAGACACAAGGCTACATGTGCAGAGCGCTCAGTGACAATCAAATTCACAACACAGTAGTAATGGTCACTCAGAACTAAGTCGACAAATATTTCTAGACGGCGAGGCGTTTGCCTGTATCTTGTCAACATTTTTTTAGAATTACTATATTAAAATCAGCGAACCTACCCTTGCTCGTTGCAAGAAGTTAAAAGGCGGAAGGCTTTCTTTCATTTTTTTTTCCCTCTTGAGAGTCGAGTGGGGGCAAAAGAAATAGCAAAACAAAATAGACACAAAGTGTAGGGTACGAAGGTGTTAAAATCAAGGGGCAAAAAACGAAAGATCGGTCATCCGTATACTTTTTTTTCCTTACATGTTCCACTTTGTCGTACTCAAGAGTGTATGCTTGTAGTAGCTTTAAGTGCTACTTGCATGATGGGGACGTGTGTTTTTCTTCATTTCTTATTTATTTTATTTTCTGCTTCTGTTAAATCATGCTTCGTCTAAAGTGTGTCCTTCTTTGACTTGTTTCCTTTTCGCTCTCTATTCTAGTTTTCTTCTTCAGTCACAACCATTTCTCCTTCGTCGCCTTTCTCTTCACTTCACTACTTTCATTCTTTTCCTATTTTCTTTCACTCTTTTCTTTTTCTTTTTCTTTATTTCGCCTCTTTCAAGCATTCCTCGTCATTTTAGCATTCCTATTTCTTTCTTTCTTTCTTCATTTTTTGTCCGTTTCGTTTTTCCTTTCTACATTTTTCTATCGTCCTTCAATTATTTTGTTGTTTCTTTCATTTATCTTTCTTTAAGTCGTTTTCTTGTCTCTTTTCCTCCAATTTTTTTTTAATCGTATCACCCCGAGCAAGGCGGTAACGCCACTGATGTGCAGGGGGCTACGTAATAGTGAACAGATTTGAAAAGTGAAAGCCGGAAAGCACATCCTAAACAGGGAAGAAGGGATGAGCCTCTTAACCTGTTCAATAGACGTGGGTGGAGTGTGAACCGGGCGATAGATAGATCTATCTACTCCAATAGAAAAAAAAAAAGAAACGAAAGTGAGAAGATTGGAAAAGAGAAAGCCGGAAACCACATCCTAAACAGGGAACAAGGGATGAGCCTCTTAACCTGTTCAATAGACGTGGGTGGAGTGTGAACAGGGCGATAGATAGATCTATCTACTCCAATTGAAAAAAAAAAGAAACGAAAGTGAGAAGATTGGAAAAGAGAAAGCCGGAAACTACATCCTAAACAGGGAAGAAGGGATGAGCCTCTTAACCTGTTCAATAGACGTGGGTGGAGTGTGAACCGGGCGATAGATAGATCTATCTACTCCAATAGAAAAAAAAAATAAAGAAACGAAAGTGAGAAGATTGGAAAAGAGAAAGCCGGAAAGCACATCCTAAACAGGGAAGAAGGGATGAGCCTCTTAACCTGTTCAATAGACGTGGGTGGAGTGTGAACAGGGCGATAGATAGATCTATCTACTCCAATTGAAAAAAAAAAAGAAACGAAAGTGAGAAGATTGGAAAAGAGAAAGCCGGAAACCACATCCTAAACAGGGAAGAAGGGATGAGCCTCTTAACCTGTTCAATAGACGTGGGTGGAGTGTGAACCGGGCGATAGATAGATCTATCTACTCCAATTGAAAAAAAAAAAGAAACGAAAGTGAGAAGATTGGAAAAGAGAAAGCCGGAAACTACATCCTAAACAGGGAAGAAGGGATGAGCCTCTTAACCTGTTCAATAGACGTGGGTGGAGTGTGAACCGGGCGATAGATAGATCTATCTACTCCAATTGAAAAAAAAAAAGAAACGAAAGTGAGAAGATTGGAAAAGAGAAAGCCGGAAACCACATCCTAAACAGGGAAGAAGGGATGAGCCTCTTAACCTGTTCAATAGACGTGGGTGGAGTGTGATTCTTTCCGCCTTTTCTCATTTTCACTTACTTTACTTCAACTCTTCCGTTTATTTCTCGTTATTTTTTCTATACCAAGTTTTCTTTGTATTTACTTTTCTCCTTTTTTGTGTTTCTTTAACTCTTTTCGTCATTTTTCCTTTCATTTTTCAATTCTTATTTCCTGTCTCATCTATCATCTGGATTTCTCAATTCTTTTCGCCATTTTCCTTTTCATTTTTCTTTCTTTCTTTCTTTTAATTTTTCTTATAACTCGCCCTTTTGGCTATCGTCATCATTTTCTTTTAAATCAGTTCACCCCAAACATTGCGGGACCACTACTAGTTCGAAGGAGGTTACCGTGAGAGAAAAGACATGGTACAGAATGTATTGAAGAAAAGATAAAAGATGAACGGGATTCAAGAAGACAGAAGATGGCAATTGAAGTTGCATTTAAACTTTTGGAAATTGTAGCTATCAGAGAAGCAAATAAACGAATGGAAGTTCCACAGATGGGACTCGCAAATAAAGAAACCGTTGGAGAAGAAGTGGCAGTTATATTTAACTATGTCAATGGTAAATAAGTGGGATCTAAATGACAGTCTAGTAGCACGTGATCAGGGCATCGGGGCAAAAAGCTCATCAGAGCAGTTGCCATGAAAATATTTGCAGAAAAGACACGTCGGTGAGAAAGTGACTGAAGTCGAAATACCAAGTCAGAGCCGATTACATTGCTGATCCTTCTTTGGATTTTGTCGAGAACTCAAGATGAATAGCACAAGCACACGACCAGATATAGCAACAGTATTCAATGCACAGGCGAATGGTAGATGTATAAATGGTCAACATGGATTCTGATGAGAAAATCTTTCTGGCCCGAAACTAGATGCATCTCTAGATTCTATGTATTCGTTCCAGTTCAGGTCGGTTGACAAAATGAAGCCAAGGAGAAGCAGTGTGTTGCTCTTTAGGAGATTTGCACCACACATATTGATGGATGACAGGAAAGATTCTCTATATTGGTTAAAGAAGGTCAATTTTGTTTTGGGGGCATTAAAATTCACAAGCCATTCTTTGCTCCAGTTAACCACCGATCATTATTCTATTATCTTAATAAATAGTAATTTTTTTAAATTCTCCCGTTATTCATATAAATTCTAAAATTTATCAACCAAAGGTTAACTTCTTCTTTTTAACATTATAATTCTTGACAGTTAATTTCGTTAAAAGGACGAGTAAAGTTAGCAACGACAATAATATCTTTAATTAATTAAAAATTAATCCGATTAACAGGTACAGTAGCAGCAACAATAAAATTAATAAAAAATAGAAATAAGAATAACCATCATTTTTTCCATAAGTATCGGGTTCATGGCGTTTTCCCACGAAAATTAAAAGATTGTTGTGGATTCCGGGTGAGAAACCACACAAAATAATAGATAACAAAAACAGATATGGAGATAGAAAATGTAAGTTTGATTTAACAAGATATACAAACTGGAACACGGTTTAATCAGTTCAAAAATACTATCAGTAGAAATAAATATATGCAGTCTTGCCGTGAAATAGTATGTCCGGGTAATGTGTCTATATCCAAACAACTCCACTAACTCTGCACCAACTTACTGACCCACTAAGCAACTCTTTACAACTCTACAACTGCCATTCTCTGTATAGGCAGAATTATATGGACACATCAGGCTAGTCTGTTCTTGTATACAAAAAGGGGTGATCCCACAACAAAGATTAAAAAAAAATATGCCATTAAATATTTGTTCAACTAAACATGAACAATTTTATTGCACAACTTTCTCTATTTTATCTTCAATTTAAAGATTCTATTTTTCCAGAATTTCGGTGGTTTCTCGGCAAAGAACTCATTACGGGGATTTTTACGTCATCCAAAGAATTAAGTAGTTACCTCTGAAATTATTTTGCAAGGATCTGTATAAATGATAATCAGGAGGAACAATGTCTGTTGAATATGGTGGGTGGAACAACACACCACAGCTAAGCTGCAACAAGTTTTATCGTGTTATCAAAGAAACACGAAGTCTGTAAAACAACACCTTTTTGTTCGATAATTTTAGGCGTTTTTCTTTAATTGCTGCCTTTAATTCGTCTAGTAGCAAGCAATAGTTTTCAGAATAAATTGACTGCTTACTTGGCAGAAGTTCATATTACAGGATTTTTTTCAATTCCACCAGATGTACACCATGGCGTTCCTAGGATGAATATCTGTTTTTAGGGTGGATAAAGTTGACTCATGTTGCTTAGCCCAGGATTGTTTTCGTTTAACATTGTTGTAAACGATCCATTTCGCATCACTTTTCCCAACTTGCTTCAAAACAGGTGCATTTTCATTGCGTTTATTCAGCACATTACAAGCAGAAATGCAATCCAAAAGATTCTTTCTCTCAGATCATGATGTACCCAAATATCATTGCGATTTGAGTACCCAAGCTTCATGGATGGTGGATATTGATAAAATTAATGTTTTTATCAATTCTATCGTTGTGTCATGCGGGTTATTTACAATCAACGTTTTTATTTAGTCGTCATCTATAGTCTGTGTAGGGGTATGACTGTGGATTCTTTACCAATGAGGCATCAGTCACCAATTTTAAACTTAGCAAGCCACTTCCTTAGAGTTATGGCAGCTAAAGTAGCTCTATCATACACAGTACATGCCTGTTTTGTTACTTGCGTGACATTTTTACATTTACAATAATAAAAAAAAGCATCAAGTGTCTAAAATGCAGCTTATAATCTTCCATTTTGATAGGGATGAAAAACTGACCCGAATTAAGTATTTTCAAACATTTTTCCTCAAGAGATAGTTTGAAATGTTTTCTCATCTGAAATGTAAGCACATTATATCTGTCGATAAATTTGACGTGTTCTAACGGGTTGGAACCTAATCGATTAAAATCCGCATTAACTTTCCGGACAATCCAATATATACGTATTAATATAATAAATCCGTGGTGGACTGGGGTCAGAAATGGCTCGTAAATTTTAATGCTTCCAAAACGAAGCTGCTATCTATTAACTATCATAGACAATCGCTCCTATCCCCCCCCATTAGTACGGAACAGGCTAGCTTCCCTGAGAGTAAAACACCACGCCTCCTTGGCCTCACACTCTCAGCGGACCTCAAGTGGAATGACTATATCAAATCCATTGCTAAATCCGCTGCTAAGAAGGTCGGTTCACTTTGCAGGGCCAGGAAGTGTTTCCCGTTTGAGTCCATTCTGCACATATATGAATCTACCATCCGCCCGTGTATTGAATACTGCTGCCATATCTGGTCGAGTGACCCTGCTATTCACCTCGGGGTTCTTGACAAAATCCAACGGAGAATCTATAATGTGATAGATACCGACTTGGCAGCTCGGCTGCAGTCGCTATCACACCGGCGTGACGTGGCTTCCCCATGCCTCTAGTATAAATACTTTCACGGCTTCTGCTCCAATAAACTTAGATCACTGGTCCCCCAGCAATTAATTTACACGAGCTACTAGATTAGCAACGCAATTTCTACTCAAACAGCTTCTTTTCACGCACTTCCATATACTTGCTTCCTCAACAGCTACAATCTCCAGGAATTTAAATGTAGGCTTAATAGACACCTCCTATCTCACTATCTCGCATCCATTCTCTCAAGCTTTTTTTTTTTTCATCTACTCCAGCCCCATTCTCGCTATTCCCATCCGTCTATTATCGTCCTCTTGACATTTCCTATAATCCCTCTTTCTCATCACTTTTTCCTATGTAACCCCCTGCGCAACAGTGGCAGTAGAATGCCTTGCTTGGAGTGAAATGATTTTTAAAAAGTTAAGCAAAATACACTTGTATAATAATGTTTTATTTCGTTGAAAAGCTTCTTTTCCAATATCTTTTTCCAACGTCTTCCTTTTATAATTCCAGTAGCATCTCTGTCTCTTGGCAACCCATCTAGGAGACGGGAAACTTTGAACAACAATCCTCAACTCAAGGTATTAATCGTGCTGAGGAGTGAGTGACCAGCAAAGTGAAACGCAGCACCAACCGAAGAATTTGAAAAACTAGTCTAATTAGAAAAATGTGGAAATTGAAAACAAGAAGAGTACTAATCAGCGAAGGTGGGCTTGGAATGATGAAAAAAAAAAAAAAAGGAACGCAATAAGACATTGAAAAAATCGCTGGAAATCGCAGCCTAATAGAAATACAAATAAAATTCTTGATAACTACATCCGATAAACTAAGAACTTTGTCCATGTAACGCAAGTGATCTCATGGGTGTTAGAAAAACATAACAACACTTGAACAAAAGGTCTTAGGTCTTCCCTCAGACTTAATAGGTAGTATAACTATAGCAGAAATCGAAATAATAATATTAAATATTAAAAAAATCGCAAACCAAAGTTGGGGGAAATGCAAAATATCCCACTTCCTATATCCCAAGGAAAATTTTATAAGTGAAAGTTTATGAACCTGTTTGATCCTTGCTTAGGCGCGATGCCTGATGCACACTTTGAGCGATCATGTCTATTTTCGAATATGTAATTTTGCAGAAGACTATCCGCAGTAGCCTGCAGTTGTTTCTGTAGTAGGCTGACTGCCAACCAAGGCTATATAACCTCTCCTCTCCAGTTATCTACACAAAACCTGTGAGGAGAAGTGATTGATTCATACCTTTCTCAACGGTATTTGCGTAAAGTGAATGCAACGAACTCAACCAGAATTCGAATTTCGCACTTTGTTAGCCATCACACCACCCGCATATCCAAGCACCTGGTATTTTCAAGAGATCATCATTCTATATAATGACAAGATTCAACTTTGGTGATCGGACGCCAAACGGTGTTTCAACATGATATAGTCGTAAATATGGTTCTATATTATAGGAATTTGCATGTGCATACTTATATATTCAACTTTGGCTATAACTTCGCCATATTTTGAATTTTTTTTTGTGAAAATAGCTGTATTCTGCACATTCGCTAGAAACAAAAAAATAAAGATAACTGAACGGTTATATAATCTGTCATCTTACATAGCCGTGAATACTACACAGTCTACTCATTAATAAAAAAGAGACTTGAATAGAAATGTGGTTCTACAGAAGGATGTTGAGAATACCATTGAACGAACAGGTGAGCCTTTATAGACTCCGAAAGATTCCAACGAGAGATGTACATTTCTTCAAATGGAATAACTAACACATCACTCAATAAATCCTGGGTCTAGCTAATAAAACAGCAACGTTTACGCAAAATTTGACTTTATTCTTCAATATAGCTTCCGTCTAGGGTGATTCACTTTTTCCAACGCTTCTCTAACAATTCGATGCCTTCCTTGTAGAACGATATTTCTTTAGCCTCAAAATACGCCTCAGTTTCCGATATCAGTTTTTCATTGGAGCAGAATCTCGTTCCCTGGAACGTTCTTTTGAGGTCTGCAAACAGCCAGTAGTCGCTGGGGGCCAAATCTGGAGAATAGGGTGTTTGCAGAAGCGATTCGAAGTGCAATTCATGTAGTTTTACCATCGGTTCAATCGATTTGTGACACAGTGCGTTGTCTTGGTGAAATAACACCTTTTCTTCTCCATTTGTAATCCGTTTTTTGACGATTTCTTCCTTCAAACGCACAAATAATGCTATATAATATTCGCTATTGATGGTTCTTTCTTTCTCAAAATAATCGATGAACAAAATACCTTGCGCATCGTAAAATACGGAGGTCAAAACTTTACCTACTGATGTTTGCATCTTTGGTCGTTTCGGACGGCTTTCACCTGCTGCTGTTCACTCAGTTTATTGCCGATTTCACTCGGAGTGAAGTTGTGGATCCATGTTCCATCCATTGTCACATATTTACGTAAAAATACATTCTTGTTGCGTTGAAACAGTTGCATACAACGCTCTGAATCGTCGACGAGTTATTGTTTTTGATCGACTGTGAGCAAACGCAGCATCCAACTTGAACACAACTTTCTCATTAACAAATGTTCATGCAAAATGGTAAATACGCTGTCTTCTGTTATGTTCGACTCCTCTGCTATCTCACGCAACTTCAATTTCCAGTTGGCCAAAACGAGTTTGTGCATTTAATTGGTGTTTTCCGAGAAAACCACCGATCTCAGCATCATATGTGCCTGTACGATCGCGTTTAAAGTCAGCATACCACTTCTTAAATTTCCGACGGAGCAAAGTCCAAATAACACTTATCAAGGCATTGCTTTGCTTGAACAGTGTCTTTTTCTATCAGAAAGCAATGCTTTATCAACACACGTAATTCAGATTTTTCAATTGTTTTGCAAATGTGCAACAGTAGCTTCATTTAAGTAACTGCAATTTGTAAACTAATAATCCGATTGGACGCAAATTTTGTCACGTGCCATTTAAAGGTAAAAAAACCAAAAAAAAAAAAACCACAAAAAATTGTATGGATTTGTTTATTACTGACGCCATCTATATATCAGGCCCGGTCCTTATTGCTTTGCCTTTATTAAGCTCACATATCAAGAAAGTGGTTTCTCACATTAAGAAGTAAATACATGTTCGATTCCTGCCAAAAGGCACATTTTCGTTAGACTTTTAGAACGACTTTCCTCTTGTTGTAGAGGGGCTGACACCCCTACAGCACTCTCAAAGATGGAATGGCACATTGTTTGAAATAGTCTATTTAAGTAAGAATAGTTGCATTCAAAGCGTAATATTGAAGTGTCATTCGAATAATATTCAGACTGATTAATTCGGTGACCATTGCGATCTAAACCCTTCCTCTCTGTCTTGGGTGTTATTGTAACTATTGCTGTGTATATACGTTTAGCACAGGAAATTGTGTTGAATAATACCGCACCACACTTTCTCTGTGTATCATATCCACCTCGGCGATACAACAATATTCATATATAATACAACAGATCTCTATGCAACAAAGTTGTACCAAACAGTGAGAGATAAAATCAATATTTATTAGCAGTATAAATTTTAGATCTGTTATTATAGAATGGATCACTGCTTTATCAACTTCAGTACTCACTGTGCAATATTTTAAGTCAGGATTTTAAAAAATTCTCAATAACTCCTGGGAGAAAATTGCAACATTACATTCCTGACATATCTGGAAGAGCGTTGTGGTGCAGAAGTTATCGGCTCGGAACGAGAAGTCGGAAGAGCTGAGGTCAAATTCCAACTTAATTTGCTGCATTCACTTACACGTTAATGCCCTTGGGAAGAGTAATAACCAGTCTCTTCTCTCCAGCTATGGGTTAAATAAAAGGACATTTTGGGTTCTATGGCCTTCATTGGCAACCAGTCTACCGGAGATAATAATAGCAACCTACTGTGGGAAAGTCTTCTGTCCAGTCAGTCATGTATCTTTCGAGTCATGATCGCCCAAGCGTGTATCACACATGGCACTTATATATATATATATATATATATATATATATATATATATATATATATTCAGAAATTATGACATGAATATGTTATAATATCACTACAAAAGTAGCTATTTTGTTTCGACACTACTTGTGTCTTATCATGTAATGAGGTTTATTTCAAGTTGAATAGTTTTAAAAGCTTAAAGACAAGTCAAACCCCCTTAATCAGGGAGGTACTGTTGCATATATATATATATATATATATATATATATATATATATATATATTAGGAAATGCTCATTAATGCTAAAAACATGTTCCAGCTATATTCCTACATCTCGTCGGATGTGGCATTGTCCTATACTGAGCAATTTTGAATTCTTCAGCTCACACATAAATACACAAATTCATCTTTTTATATTTTTTGAAAAGGCTACATGAGGCTACATAATTCTTAAATTATACACACACACACACACACACACACACACACACATATATATATATATATATATATATATATATATATATATATGTTTTAAGAATTACCAAATACTGCGAAATGTAGCCAGAAGTTCATGTTGTGATTTTCTTCTAAACATTATTGTAAATTCTTGGAAATCCTGACTTTGTACCTTTAAGAGAAATGTGTTGCTATATTCTCTAAAAAAATACGGTGACTGCTTAGGAATCCCAGTTGTGTACCTTATCTAAAACGACATGTTGGCGCCAATAAGAAGTGGGTAGCCTGTCTCAGCCACAAGGTAAGTCTTTTGATTGAAATTAATGATCGGAAATGGATGACACACACTTTAGGAATTGTCCTCTTGGGAATAATCAATTTTTCCAGACACACGCTCGTTCGCGCACCCACGTACACACCCACACACACACACACACACACACACACACATATAATATATATATATATATATATATATATATATATATACATATATATATATATGTGTGTGTGTGTGTGTGTGTTTTCTCAATGTATTTTTCATCCAGACGTACAATGAAAAAAGACATGAACATCGTCGTCTGCCATGTAAGAAAAGTATAATTCCAACGCGTATGATTCGTCAAGAATAAGCCGCGAGCAGGCCCTTGCGTGTGATTCTGCCCGCGCTCGTCTTTATGGATTTCTCCAATTGTTAACTTCCGATTCAAGTCACTTTCTACTTCCGACCATTCATACTGCCTTTCTACTTACTTAATGTTTCTTTTGGGCGATACACGAAGTCTTCTTGTATTGCTTCTCCTTCTACATAGCTGTTTTTCTCTTAGACAATAATTCGGGAGGGAATGGCAAAGGGGGCTAACTTTGAAAACCACGTAAAATTACTCAGATCCTCCGATTGTTATCGCAATTGTATTTAAGCAAGAATTATCCCGAGAAAATAAAATATTAAAAAAAAAAAGAATAGAAGAATTGCCGTGAAAATAAAGACGATAGTTGTAGGGGTGAGTAAATTTGGCGGGAATTGTACCATCAGTTTATACTCATTTTGTGTGAGGGGTTTCGTTTAGGAAACTAACAAAGGGTAGGAATACTAGTTTGATTTAATAAAAACAAAAAAAAGATAGCAGGTAGGGGAGAGAGAGAGTAAAAGTGATTTTCTAAGGTTATATTAAAGAGGCACTCAAGGAAAAAAGGTCGGTGTCGTGGAGGTGGGCTGTAGATTTAGATTGTGGAAACAACGAAAAATTTTCAAAGGAAGGAAAATGGTTGTCCTACTTGTCGTTCACAAACTCTAGTAGTATAATAATCACGTTAATGTATTTTTGTTCCGAAGAGGAAAAGGAATAATAATCTTTAAAAGTTGTGTTCAATGCCCTATTCTGTAGATTGCCCGATTTTCAAATGAGATAGTGTTTTAGAATGCAAAAGTTTTTGATTTCTTTCATTCCTTCTTAGGAGTATAACTCTCATTCTTTCTCTTCTCTCATTTTTCTCTTTTGTGATAAAAAGTATAATTTCAGAAAATTGAGATATGAAAGAACGAAAGGAAAGGGAGAAAAGAAAAAAAAAAGACAAAATACAAGAAAAAGAGAAAAAATTGAAAAGAAGGGAAAAGAAAAAATGAAAATAAAATAAAATGATAACATAAATGAAAAGGAAAAAGAAAAGAAAAAAATTGAAAAAAAAGAAAAGAAAAAGAATGAATACGAATGAATACATGAAATAGAAAATAGAAAAGAATAAAGTGAAAAATGAAAGAAAAAAAGAAAAAAAGAGAAAATGAAAAGAAAAAAAGAAAAGAAAAACTGATAAAAACGAAAGATAAAAGAAAGGAAAATAGAAAAGAATAAAGTGAAAAATGAAAGAAAAAAAAGAAAAAAGAGAAAATGAAAAGAAAAAAAGAAAAGAAAAACTGATAAAAACGAAAGATAAAAGAAAGGAAAATAGAAAAGAATAAAGTGAAAAATGAAAGAAAAAAAAAGAAAAAAGAGAAAATGAAAAGAAAAAAGAAAAGAAAAACTGATAAAAACGAAAGTTAAAAGAAAGGAAAATAGAAAAGAATAAAGTGAAAAATGAAAGAAAAAAAAAGAAAAAAGAGAAAATGAAAAGAAAAAAGAAAAGAAAAAACTGATAAAAACGAAAGATAAAAGAAAGGAAAATAGAAAAGAATAAAGTGAAAAATGAAAGAAAAAAAAAGAAAAAAGAGAAAATGAAAAGAAAAAAGAAAAGAAAAACTGATAAAAACGAAAGATAAAAGAAAGGAAAATAGAAAAGAAAAAAGAAAAAAGTAAAGAACTAGAAAATGAGAATACAAAATAAAAAAGAAAAAAGAAAAAGTAAAAGAAAAAGAAAAGAAAAAGTAAGAAATAGAAAAGAGAATAGAAAATAGAAATGAAAAAAGGAAAAAATGAAAGATAAAAAAGAAAACTTAACAAAAAAAGAAGATAGAAAATAAAAAGAAAATAAAAATGAATGATAAAAGAAAATTAAACGAGAAATGAAAAGAAAAAAAATAATAAAAGCAAAAACAAAACAAAAAAAAGAAGAAAGCAAAGAAAAAACACCCAGAGGGAGAAACGGGTCTGACGTCGGAAATTTTTCATAATTTCAAAATTCATTTAAAGTCAAGTGAAATTTTCTTTCTATTTTCTTTAAATTAAAGGTGGGGCTGACTGTTTTGTTGGTTTTACAGGTCTGTGAACAGGGAACGGGATCATTGAGTGAAGGCGGCATAAATGCATGATCTCCTTAAAGACACCCCCCTTTCTTTCCTTTGTGTTAATCACTCGTACTTACGAACGAGGACAAGAAAATGCAGTATTAAGAACGTTGCAATTTGCCCGTTCGATGAATTAATGTAATTTTAAAGATATGAAATTTTAATTTCTGATTCCTCCTTTCAAAACATTTATCATTTCTCATACGAGCAACTCTCCTTAATCGTCTGTCATATTTGCTTGTCACTTCTATCACCTGTATAATCGCCAGTTGTCAGCCATGTTGGGCAAGACCTGTGCATTCTTTTGTCAAAACAATAAAATGAAACGCTGAAAAGAACAACAAAATTACTAAAATATAGCTAAGAAGTTAAAATAGTTAGAAGAAAAAGATATCTACTCGAATTCCTAGGGACATTTTTATATGGGAAATGTTTAACACTAACCATGGGTATATAGTACCCAGCGCAAATGACGCCATTTTAATTACAATTTAATTAAATTTTCAGTACCTGATTTTCTTACCTTAAATAATATGTTTTTCAGTTCCTATTAATGTTAACTCAAAGTACAAGATTTAATGTGCCTGCGTGTAAAATATTTCAAATAAAGATTTATATTTAATATTTTTTGATATTTTCAAAATCGGGCATGATATACCAATGGATAGTAGTGGTGTAAATTTAACTGATGGTTAGTGCTCCTGGGTTAAAAAAAAAAACAACAAAAAAACAGCGTTCTACATCTTTTCCTGGTGGATATTTTCCCGAAACCTCTACACTGAGACCAGATATGGCACAAGACCGATTATTTGTTGTAGGTATTCCAAGCCGTTAAGCTCGAGCAAAAGTTTTTCCGTAAACTCTGCATAAGGCAGGGTCGAGCTTCTGCCTGTTTTTCCTTGTTGAGACTTCGCCCTTCGGCATAGCTTCGTCTAGGTTTCTCTCCGCTCGGAGGCAGACAGTCCGTCTGAGTAGTCTTCGGGTCTTTTTCTAGTGCCACTCCATAGTGCAGTGGTTAAAAAGTGAATGTGATTTTTATTGTAACACTGCACCAATGAACTCTTATTATTATTATCATTATTATTATCACTACTACTACTACTACTACTACTACTACAATAGTTCCACTGCCTCTTATTATTTAACTTTGCTAAAACTCTTTGTTGATGCCTTCTTCATTCTTATTCTTGTTCTGTTACACGTTTTATTCCATATTATTATTCTTGCTTATGTGTCCCGGCATTATGACAATGAATTATTATTATTACAATTATTTTATTTCTAATTTTACGCCAAGTTATTACTGTGCTTTTTTATTTATTCATTTATTTATTTATTAATCTAAACACTCTGAGACAATAAGGATATATTACGTTAAAACACCGGTTCCCGTGCGATCACCGAAGTTAAGCAAAGTCGAACCTGGTCAGTAACGAGCAGTGTGAGCACTTGGGAATACCAGTTGCTGTAAGCTTGGATGTGTGAATGGTGCAATGGATAATAGATTGGAATTGTCAGTAGGAGAGCCGAGCTTTAATTCCAGTTGGGTTTATTGTATTCAAGTATGTGCAAATACCCTTAAAAATGTATAAATCCACGTCTTCTCAAGATAATTTGATTAGTTTGTTTCGTTTAATGGCATATCAACCTGAAAAAGTATTTTATTTTTCAAACCATTTTTGGGATGCGAGGTTATATTGAGTTAAATTTAAATTTAGTTTTACGGTAACTTGATTTTGTGGTTATATTATGCTAGTGATGTATAATTGGGAAGGTTTTATAGTAGTATTATGACTATTATGACTATTATAGTATTATTATTTATTATGACTATTATAGTATTATGTTTTATAGTAGTATTCGATTAGAAGTTTGTATTAATGATAGTCGGTTTAATTAGTAAGACTTATATCACTAAATCATTTTATCTCAAAAATATCTTACAATGCATAAATATTTCCTGGCATTGAATAACCAGTGAAAAAAAAATCTCAGTCAATACACTCTTCAATATCATCATCATCATCATCATCATCATCATCGATTTCTGTTATAGTCACACAAACTACCAAGACTGCAGGAATACTTAAATGGTGTGTTGTTATGGCTACCTTATATGATTTGTTTTTCTAACCCCCATAATATCGCTAAGATATCGACAAATTTCTTTTATAGTGGGTGGGCTGTATTTATCAAGACAATTTTTTGTATTCTCTTCAGCTGATATTTATAGAGATCTTTTCAATGTGTTGTTGTGTTCCTTTTTTATCATTCCAAGCGCACCTACTGAGATTGGTATTGTTCTTACATTGTTAACACTCGTCGGGCTGTTGTCCTCATCTTTACTGCCATGTTTACGACATTTCTGTCGTTTTACACTCTGGCCTTCTTCAGCTGTTAAGAATTTTGAACCAAACTCTTTATT
The DNA here is from genome assembly GCA_037127315.1 of Ascarosepion bandense. NCBI lineage: Eukaryota > Metazoa > Mollusca > Cephalopoda > Sepiida > Sepiidae > Ascarosepion > Ascarosepion bandense. Next base: position 1,455,452 of record JBBBDQ010001461.1, on the reverse strand, counting down.
TCAATCATTGAGATATATAAGGGTTCGGTTTAAAATTCCTAGCACCTGAAGAAGGCCGGAGACTACAACAGTCAAAACGTCGTAAACATGGCAATAAAGATTAAGACAACAATCCGAACAGTGTAAATAATGTGAATACTACCTTATCTCAGAAGTATAGACAAATACTGGTGTTATTCTTGTTTTCAATTTCCATATTTTTCTCTTTCGATTTCCAGGTCTTTATACCTCGTTAGATTTCGATTTCTTTGGTTGCTATGGGTAAGCCATATCAATTTTTAGGCAGTTTTTTTTTTTTGACAGTTATGTCCGTCTTATCTGCTTCATTCTTCCTGTCTGTGAAAATGGTGTAATCCTATAAAATTGTGATGTCTTCTGTTTCTGCAACAAGTGCTGGGTGATGTTAATACCAATGTTTGTTAACATATTTTCCAAAGTGTTTGCACATTATCCAATGTAAATATTGCCACACTCTATCACGATAATTTTTATATTAATTTATATTAAAGTACAGATTATTATAATTATTGTTGTTGTTGTTATCCTTATTACACGTTTAATCTTATCATTGTTGCTTTTTATCACAAGGCTATTCCGCGATACGCTCTTCATTACTACTTTTATTTTATTAGTAAGTTCATTCTATCTTAGTGCTGTTTTCTTTCCCAACATTCTGTTTATTATTAGCACTGTTTTATTCCTAGTTTTACTGAACCGTATTATTGTTGGTTTTATCACATTTCAGGTCGATATATTTCTAATCCACAAGGTTTTTCGCTATCATTATTTGCTTTGAGGTTTCTATAAGAATAATCTGGCCGGATGCATTTTATGACTGTTCGGATAATCATCCCAAAATTGTAAAGTGAATGGTATGAAATCCGAAACAGAGTTCAAAACTTGGCGAAGGCAACACCTTTATTTCAAAGTGACTTTGCTTAAATAATTTTCTAACAGGGAGAAGTAGAGATGAAGAATAGTCGAAAACTTGTGTTTGTAATTACACCTATAATAATCAGAATTCGTTGGTTTGACAGCAGTTATTCTTATAAACATACTAGCAGTATAGACCGGCGTTGTAATGGAAGCTTTAAAACTGATCCATGGTCCTGGAGCTCAGACTCTTTGGACGTTGGCACGAAAGACTAAAAAGCAATAGTTGTTTCAGTTAAAGCGAAACCATAGACTGAAAGAAAAATGAATGGATGTAAGTCAAATTTTGATTTCCTGGTATCGATATCATATTATCGATTTTCTGCACTATTGTAAGAACTGCAACCTTGAAACTTCTGAATATCCTTTCTTATGTCTTTGTCTATGAGTGTACCAAATTTGATTAAAATCGGACCACTCCTTCTATAACCCGATTTTTTCGATTATCGATTTTCGATATTTATCGGGGGTACCTCGACACAAGACCTAACTAAGAACACTCGCAGACGCTTATAGTACAACTGTGTAAATTTTCAAGAAAATCGGTTCAGCTGTTTTGGAGTCTATATGTAACGGATACACACACACACACACAGAGACACACACACACAGACAAAGTTCCATTTATAAATAAGTTTAGATTATTTAAAAGAAAAGATATTTTATATCTATTAAATTTGCTGATCTTTTTTTTCCTGGTGTGCAAATAGCGTTTCACAAATGTGCTTGTTGTTCCTCTACATACAAAATTCTGTTGCTTCCGTCTATCACACCGTCTAAATTGACTATAAATTGACGGATTGAAAGCAAATGTTGGAAAAAAGGATAAATAGGCAAAGAGGTACAAAGTGCAGTTGGTTTTACTAGGGTGCGTTTCTTAGAACAATAAGTTTCATTAATTTTTTGTGATAAATAAAACGTTTAATTATTTACTATACAAAATTATCCCACTATGTTAATAACAGTTTTATGATTTAAATAACATGTAGTCATTTAATAAAAATGCAAAATTGTTTTTAGCATATATTTTCTTTAAGTTTTTATTTACAAGAATCTAGTTTCCAGTTCTCACTGTAATTGCGAGAGCGGTGTGGTGTAATGCTTAGCAAGCTTGTCTCGTTAGAATCATTACAAGTGAGTTTGATCCTCACTTGGTACCCCATACTTTCGACCTTGTGCCATATCTAAGCGACGCTTACAAAATCAACTATAAGCAAATCACAAGGCCAAATATTTTATCATAGAATTACCAACAGTATATTTTATATCAAAATGTCCAGTAATACATTTTTATAGTAGAATTACCAAAAATTCATTCTATAGAAAAATGACCAGCAATACATTTTATAACAGAATTACCAAGAATACATTTTATAGCAAAATGACGAATAATACATTTTATCGTAGAATTACCAAGAATACATTTTATAATAGAATTACCAACAATACATTTTATAGCGAAATGACCAGCAATACATGTTATAGTAGCATAACCAAGAATACATTTTATCATAGAATTACCAACAATATATTTTATCATAGAATTACCAACAATATATTTTATCATAGAATTATCAACCATACATTTTAACATAGAATTATCAACCATACATTTTATAGCAAAGTGATCAGTAAGACAATTTGGTGGCAGTTAAATTACCAACAATACATTTTATCATAGAATTAGCAACAATATATTTTAACATAGAATTATCAACAATATATTTTATAGCAAAGTGATCAGTAAGACAATTTGGTGGCAGTTAAATTACCAACAATACATTTTATCATAGAATTAGCAACAATAAATTTTAACATAGAATTATCAACAATATATTTTATAGCAAAGTGATCAGTAAGACAATTTGGTGGCAGTTAAATTACCAACAATACATTTTATCATAGAATTAGCAACAATAAATTTTAACATAGAATTATCAACAATATATTTTATAGCAAAGTGATCAGTAAGACAATTTGGTGGCAGTTAAATTACCAACAATACATTTTATCATAGAATTAGCAACAATAAATTTTAACATAGAATTATCAACAATATATTTTATAGCAAAGTGATCAGTAAGACAATTTGGTGGCAGTTAAATTACCAACAATACATTTTATCATAGAATTAGCAACAATATATTTTAACATAGAATTATCAACAATATATTTTATAGCAAAGTGATCAGTAAGACAATTTGGTGGCAGTTAAATTACCAACAATACATTTTATCATAGAATTAGCAACAATAAATTTTATAGCAAAATGACCAATAATACATTTTATCTGTAGTTGAAGACATATAATTGTCTTCAAAGATATTTAGTTGTAACCATAAAATTTTGTTCAAAATATTTAGATTTTCCCATTAAATAACGCTTATAGATGTTTCTATGCTGTTGAAAAAATCACCAAAACAACCATCATAAAATAACTTTCAAGTTATTAATCCATATTAATCCATATAATATCCTACAATTCCCAAAATATAACTTCAATAAAACTACATATCACCGCCTCTTAAATCTGTCTACACAAACTTGTCGATGCACAAAAGCTGAGTATTATCTACCATGTATTCAATTGTGAAGGCAGAATAATATATATATTGTATTTTATTACTTCAGAGCTTCAGAGACAATTAAATTTCGGCTTTGAATGACCCATGACGATCTCATATGCACTTAAACAAAACATCAGTCAATCAATTATCAAGTAAGCTCAACAGATTTCTACTATTAATCAATAGTAATAGTAATGATAATACGAGCCATTTTCTTATACAAGAAATCGTAAGAGATACCCACCACCACTAAAACACTAAAAATCCCAAATAAAGGCTCTAATCTACTTTGAATTGGTTAAGCATCCTACCTCGCAGAGCGACTGCCGGTTGAAACTGATGAATGAGTACAATTAAAAAAAAATTATTGCTGTTCGTTTTGGTGCAGTAAATATCGGTTCAGAATGAGAAATCGGAGTGCCGTGTTCGAATTTCAGTTGAATATAATTGCGCAAATACCATTGGGAAATGTATTAATTCATTTTCGCTCCAGCTATGGGTTGAATAGCATGACAATTGGGTTATATAGCCTCGGTTGGCAACCAGTCTCTCACGCCCAGAGAATAAAGAGGTTTACACTCTTTCCTGCAAAAATGACAAGTTACAGAAAAGTAATTGATGGGAGGGGTCGTCGAATGCCTAATTTCCACTGGGAGTGAAGAGGGAAGCAGTTTTGAAAGAAAATAGGTTTATAAAATCCAGTAACTGTTATCGCTCTTCCCGATATTGATGAGAGCTTCCTTCTTAACCTTGTGTTTGATGTAAAGCATTAACATCTAGATTATGCTATTATTTTCTGTTTAAGTTATATGTGCTATCCATTTTAGTTGTTGCAGCTGTTGAAATTTCTCAGGTGACGTAGTTTTTGTTATCAGATACAGAATGAGTTTGAATGTGTGTAATTGTGTGTATATATGTGTATGTATGTGAGTGTCTGTATGTGTATATATGAGTGTTTGTATGTGAGTGTTTCCCTGTCAGCGAATCGTGTCTAATTGATAAAATAGCTCTGGACTTGAAACTAAACACATCAACAAAAATAGGATTTTTGTTTGCTGAGTTGAAGAATTTTGCTGTTGAAAGAGAGGTTTTGTGTAGTAACCTTAATAAAAGAAGAACTAAATTATTGTAAGAATTTTGTATAGAAAATAATAGCATAATCTATAGAGATTATTATCTATAGATGCAGGAAAAATCCAATTTTTGTATATCATAAAACATTTATTTTTACAGCCAGTGTTAACTGGTTTACAAAAATGCCGTTTTGTCAATCGATGCAGTTGTACAGGCACCGAATTTTCGTTGATAAAACGGTGTTTGGTCAGCCTCTGATGACGTTTGTCCATAATTTAACGACGCTTGGTCAACATCTGACAACGCTTGACCAACGTCTGATTGCGCTTGACCACCATCTGACAAAATTTGGTTAACGTCTGACGACACTTGGTCACCCTCTGACAAAGCTTGCCTACCATCTGACGACATTTGTCCACTATCAGACGACGCGTGATTAATATCTGACAACGCTTGGTCAACGTCCGATGACGCTTGACCACCATCTGAAGACATTTGGTTAACATCTGACGACACTTGGTCACCCTCTGACAAAGCTTTTCCACCATCTGACGACGCCTGTCTACCATCTGACGACGTTTGTCCTCCATCTGACGACGCTTGGTCAACATCTGATGACGCTTGGTCACCATCTGACGACGCTTGGTCAACATCTGACGACATTTCGTCACTCTCTTACGGCGCTTCGTTATCCACTGATGACGCTTGTTCACTTGTGGTTTTATGGTCTTTTGCGCCTTGTCTTAAAATCAAGATTTGCGGTGCAAAATTCTTACAATAATTTAGTTCTTCTTTTATTAAGGTTACAGCACAAAACCTCTCTTTCAACAGCAAAATTCTTCAACTCAGCAAACAAAAATCCTATTTTTGTTGATGTGTTTAGTTTCAAGTCCAGAGCTATTTTATCAATTAGACACGATTCGCTGACAGGGAAACAAAGATTTTGCCTGTGTATTTCTGCCAACTAATTTTTCAAAACATTCTTCTTGCCTGACACGAGAGATCAGAATAAATAATGCATGCTGTTACCTAAAGGGAAATAATTAAGAAATAAAACAATAAATAAATGTAAAAATATAAAAAAAATCAATTCACAAAAAATAAAAATAAAAATAAAAAAAATAGAAGGAAGGTATGTGGAAAAGAGAGACGTTGACTTGGTTTAATTTCTCTTCTATTTTATTTTTATTTTTATTTTTTTTCTTCATTTTCTTCCAGGAAGAATTTCTTACTAATTGATGTATGATACGTAGTCTTAAAATAATAATGAATCATACAAGTTACAATGTTTAGTGATTTTCATCTAAAATATTAATCGAATTCTTTGTCGCCTGCTTTTCTTTACGTCAGCATGCATGTCAGGCGTCCATCGGTAATACAAACATCTGAGATGGTCGAATAATCCTCACTCTTATAATAAAGACCGTTATGTATTTATTTGTTTATATATATATATATATATATATATATATATATACGCTCTCACACCCTGATTGAGCACTCTGGAAGAATGGTAGACTTTGAAATAACAGAAGCTACTCTAGCATCTACGCATCGCTCATTCAGTAATGAATTAAAGCACTCTGGCTATTGGCGCATGATACATCATACGCTAAAAGTCTACCTCCTTCTACCGAGCTCAGATGTAGAATCGCCGACTGACGCCAATTCGGTAGGGTTTCAATCCTTGGTTAAAAGCAATTGGATGTCTAACCGTACTGATGAGCTGTAATACAGCGAAACAGATCACTCTGCGGATGACTATATATATATTTATATATATATATACACTCGACATCCACAAGCCTTATTACAGCTCATCAGTGTGGCTAGACATCCACTTGCTCGCAGGCGATATATATATATATATATATATATATATATATATATATATCCCACCTGTCACGCTCAAGAAGAGGACGACAATAAAGAGGCAGTGTCTGCTCAGTTCATTCTCTTTACCAACAATTATCTAACATTACTAGCAGTCATAAAAGCTCTAAGTGTTTACTCTTTAACAGTGCCTTATTATTTTATTGTTTACAACAATTATGCCGAGTTCTTAAGAATATATATATATATATATATATATATATATATATATATATATATATATATATATTCTAAACATATACTGTTACATATAAAAGACAATGAATGACTATTATGTTTAATCGTGAGCCGTTCTAAACATCGTATTTTGACTTAATTTCAGGTGAAAATAATAGGCATTCATTGTCTCTTATATTTAACAGTATATGACTAGAAAATTAACTGCCGCCTCGATACACTATATATATATATATATATATATATATATATGTGTGTGTGTGTGTGTGTGTGTGTGTGTGTGTGTATCGTCTCTATAACACTAAAGACTGTTATATATATATATATATATATATATATATATATATATATATATATATATAACGATCATGGACAGAGAAGCGAGGCAGCGTCGGCTCATTTCATTAGACAGATGATAGAGAGGAAACGTCGGTTGTTCATTTTCTTTGCTACCAGTTATTAGCCTTTACTACCTGTTATGTTATGCCGCGTGTTTGCTCTTTAACAGAGCTTCATCATCTTATTTCTTTTTAAATTTTAATTTTATAATAATAAAAATAATAGTATTAAATGACAATTCTTTCTTTTATGTGGTTTGTTCTTTTAGGACTTCACTGATTATGGCTCTCCATCATTTCTCGTCTTTTGTAGCTCTTAATAAGTTTTGGCTTTGTTATTTACTCTCCTAATCCTTGTTCCGTCACCCATTTACTCAACTTACGCTAGGTGAGTTATGCATTCTTTTTCTCTGTTCTTCTGGACTTCATTTGATCCTGTTAGTCTCAAACTTTACAAGCACTCTTTCCTCATTATTTGCGCTGGACATTTCAACTGTTTCTTTTTAATGTCAAGCACAAGCGTCCATTTTGTTTTCGTTTTCTCTAAACTTTGTCTTGGCTCACATGTTTGTCTATAGTTTTCTCAGCATCCTTCTGTAGAACCACATTTCTTTTCTTCAAGTTTTTTTTCCTGGTTTGTTCTGAGTTTGTCCAACATTCACTGACATAAACAATGACTGATATAACGTAATTGTTGAATACTCTTTTCTTTGTTTCTAGCGAATTTTTTCCGTTTCTTAATACTTTCCTTAGCTTTAGGAAGGCAACTTTCGACATCCCAGTGCGTTTTCAGGTTTCTGTGCCGCACTTGCTGTTTCCTGTTAATACATTTTCAAGATATTTATTTAATTGTTGCACAAAAATAAGTATGGCATATTTTGGGAAGATATTACGTGCGCCAGGTAGGTTATTCGCTGCTTTTCACTGTCTCGCTTGCCTTTAATATGCTCTGTCAGTGTCCAATTTTCTAGGCCCTTTTCCTCATTATGTACCTTATAAATATCAACTGTCTCTTTCTGTCCTTTTTTGTTTCTATTTTCTTTTAAACATCATCATTGCTCACATCTTTGGTCGGTCCTAAGTGTGAGGGAAAACTGAATCCGGCAGCTAGGCCTCTGATGGGAAGGTTGTGAAGAGCATGGAACCACCTCTTAATTGCTGTTGTTCCCAGGTCCAGTGGTAGCACCTGTTAGGGTCCCAGTTATGGACAAATATCTAACCCCCAAACTGGTGTCAAAACGTTATGAAAGTTTAATAATACACTTTTATAGAAATATATCCATAAAAATAGAATTTCATAGAAAAAAATACATTTTTGAGGGAAAACTATTACCAATACATTTTTGCAAAAAAATTATTACTATAACACATTTTTGAAGGAAAAAAAATTGTTCGCTAAACATTTTTTAATACAAAACTAAAAGATATTTTCAGTTTTATAAAATAAGAAAGAATATAAACAAACAATTTTCCTTAAAATCTGACTGAATCAGTCTTCTAACTATAACCGAACATTAAAAACATTACTTTAAAAACCCACCTTTTTGGCATTTAATAACCCACAGAGGTTGATATGCCGTTAAACAAAACTTAAACTCAAACATCTTTGGCCCATGGTATTCTCAGTAAGATTCTGTAGAACTATATTTCTGTCGCTTAAGATCTCTTCAAAATCTGTGTAAGAATTAGATATTGCATAGAAGTTCAGAAATCTTTCTTTGTGACGAAACTTTGTGACGAAATCTTTCTATAAACTTTTTGCTTATTTTCTGGAAGAAATCTTTTGCTCTCCTCATGCGGCTTTGTTTTTCTTTTTCACATTTTCCGTCGACTGTCACTAGACTATTTAGGTTCAATTTCTGCATCTACTTGATTTTGCCGTTCCCAATAAATACGGTTAAATCTTAGGCTGTCACTTATGCTTGCAACCGACAGTTTTGTCTTCTCTTCTTGCCCTTTTCTAGCTTTCCTTTACTATATTATCTAAGAGATCTTTCAGTTTATCTTTTGTGTCTGGCATCAACACAGTGTCATCTACGTATCTTATGTTGTTAAGATTATATTCGCTAATATTAAATTCTACCTAGTCTTGTAATTCACATGAGATCGTTTCATTTTTTACTACAGCCTCTTATTTCTAATCCTATTTTACATTTAATTCTTGGCGATTTTTTCATGAAGCGTGCCATTTTGCCATAATGACTACTGCATCGTTGTCGAGTATGACCACCACTAAATATTACGTAGTAGTCATGTGAACGGATATGACTTTTTAAAACAGTCGAATTCTTAAATAAATGACATGCTTAATTACCACTGTAATTTGTATATAGTGTAGCTAATTACCCTTTTATCGATAATCGTTTTACATTTTTTTTTCATTTTAAATTCAAGATGTTATAGTACATATCAAAACTAGCATTAATGAAGCAAACCACTAAACCTTGTTTGGCGAACGATATAGATGGTTAGGATTAAGAACATGAAATTATCTCCTCAATTATCCAATGAAGCTGCTATGCACCAAAAAAATATACCATTCCAGCTGTAGACCATTTAAAGTCAGCTCACACAGTTGATTGGTTGTTACGAACATCCAATCAGATGCTCAGAAGACGTGGTCTAAATTCGTCCAATTTATTATAAAGGCCATGGTTTCTGCTAGCGTTTGATTGCGGAGGAAGGATCTGAATGGGTCGGTTTGGTAATGGGGAGTTTGATGTTGAAAGAACTGAAACTCCCTGATGAAGCAAGTCAATTTATATCACTGATGACTCCCTCAAGCGTCTATTTAAGAACGTATATTCAAAAACTATTGGATATGATTGCCTTTTTCTGCCATTCCGTATATAAAAAGATGTTACGATATCGAGCCATGTATGTGCATGAAATTTTTCAAGTAAAGAAAACGGTGCATTTAGTCAATTCAACTCTCTGAGCAATATACCCTAAACGAAGAACCACATAGCATTATTGGATACTGTTAAGCGGTAGCTGTTACATCAGAGTTGTTCTTCTACTTGGATACCTTAACGAAAGCTAAGGGGCCCAACGCTTCCCGTAGACTTACTGGGCGCCTAAATACCAATCCAAGCGCTAAATGCCAGTTGATGCCATGAAAAAAAAATGAAGGTTATGTTTTTAATCCTGCTAGGCGTCTTGCTACCCTTATCACTAGAAAAGTATGGTGAGAGAACAGGTTTAGTTGTCGATAACCCGAATGTATGGCAGGTATACTTTTAGTATATATATATATATATATATATATATATATAGAGAGAGAGAGAGAGAGAGAGAGAGTGAGAGAGAGAGAGAAAATAAGAGAAAGAGAGAACAAGGAGTACCATGTCGGTAACGCACCTATTTGTCAAATTAAAAACAAAGCTAAATTTATAAAACAGGATATGATTCTACACACACATTTCACTCAGATAGATAGATAGATAGATAGATAGATAGATAGATAGATAGATATGAACAGAAAGAGATAGATAGATAGATAGATAGATAGATAGATAGATATGAATAGAGTAAGTAGATAGATAGATAGATAGATAGATAGATAGATAGATAGATAGATAGATAGATAGATAGATATGATAGATATGATGGCTGCTAACTCGTTGTTGAGTATGCTCATAACTTGATAGCAATGTAAGTATTATTTTAAATATCTACGCCTCTTTATACTGGATCGACTTTTAAAACCTCTGGCTTAAATTTTTATTGGTGATTATTACCTTTTTTGATTAAGCCAGCCATTCAGTATGTAAAATGTTCTTACCATATGAAGCAATGTGTGTACATGAAATTTTTCAAGTGGAGAAAGATGTTATACTTGATCAGTCTCACTCTCTGAGCAAGAACAGCAGGTACCCAATATCATTGGATGCTGTCAAGCGATGGGTGTTAGTTCAGGGTTTTTCATTATTCTACGCTGGAACCTTTACGAAAACTAAGGGCTCCAACACTCCCGGGGCGGTGGCTTACCGCGTGTTTGGACCCCAACACTGCTATTTCTACATCTCCGCACCTGTGCTAGATGGCTGTTAGCCTCTCAAGGAGGCTCAACTCTCTGACATGTTTGTTTTTGTTTTTTTTAATCTTCCTGGGTGTCTAACTACTTTTCACACCGGAAAAAAACATGATTTAGGAACCAGTTTGATTGTAAATAATCTGTCCATGCGCCTGACCGTACAGAGTTACATAGGACGCACACATGTGTGTGTGTGTCCTATGTAACTCTGTACAAAAGGGCTTTCAAAAAGAGGATCAACACACACACACACACGTGTGTGTGTGTGTGTTGATCCTCTTTTTGAGAGCCCTTTTTTTAACATGCCATTACACACTAGACATTTTAACTATCAAATATAGAATATTCCTATTAGTTCATAAAATCTATAACAACAATTTTACGAGAGTGTTCAGCAAATACATAGGCACAAAATGTCAGTTAACGAGTGTTGTCATGATTAAATCGGTAAGATGCTGATAGGAATTTCATTGAAATAAATCTGGACAATCGACTTCTTAAAAATAATAATCATCTAAAAGCAGATTACTGATCTTTGAATGAAGGAAAGATTTAAAATATGCTGCATATGGTATTTTTCTTTGTCCCACCTTCCCCTTTAAATCGGGGAATCCACAGACTTCATTGTCCATAAATAACTAGAAAGTGTTTAGTCAGTCAGCTAATTGCCATACGTGATACACGCTTGGGCGATCATGTTTGTTTCAAGATGTGACTAACTAGGCAGAAGAATTTTACATAGGTTGCCACTACATATTGCTGTATACCGGTTGCCAACCAAGGCTATAGAACCCAATCTATTCTGATATTTAACCAATAGCTGGAGGTAAAAGCTGGATTAATACCTTTTCCAAGGGTATTTGTGCGGAAATGAATGAAACGAATTCGACTGGAATTCGAACTCTTATCGCTGATTTCTTATTCCTAGCCGATATACATTATACCACAATGCACATAGAAAATGTTACATAGACAAAATTAACGTCATACTGTTAAACAATGTTCGTCATTCCATAAGTTATTCAGAGTGGTGATGTTCACAAAAACATTGTCCTATTGGTACATTTAGTTTGAAGCTCAGGCCTTTTTCATGAATTTATCAATTATACTATCTCACAAGTTTACCCATACCGTCAAAATTTTTGAGTAGATATCGACTACAACACAACGCAGATCCTATCACCCCATGCAAAGCAGTAAAGCCACTAAAACACAAGAACATTATAGGATGTGAACAAATTTGTGATAGGGGTTTTCCACTGCATATTTTTTTTAGATGTCGGGATTCACCAGTGTGGCAGGAGAAGGTAACCAGTGAAGCTGTAGGGACAGTCAGCCATGTCTAGTACAAGACCACTTCACAACATAGCCAACAATCCCTGCAACTTATAGGTTTATCAGAATTATCATCAGAATTATCAGAAGGTTATCAGAAGGTGGATTTGTGGAAGAATAGAAGTATGTTTTTTGCATGTTTAAATAGAAGTTTATTAAAAGTACAGAATAACATGAATTTGTAAAAGTTAAACGTTCAACGAGAAACAGTATTAAGAAGTTAATGGTATCAAAACTCCGTAGTAGTAACTTGTGTGTATGTATTTATGATCATTATCGTTGGGTAGGAATGTCTTTAAAGTTATCGCTCAGTCTTAAGGTGTTCCTTTCGGTTATCAAGTATAAGAAAAGGTAGACGGGTGAACGATGAAGCGGAAAGGGGTGAGAGAATGAGAGAGGTAATAATATCGATCGTTTGACATTTGTCAAGGGACGTTTTAATTACGCTCGCCATCTCTCTGACGACAGGCGAACTTGGCCCGTCTTTTATTTCGTTTGTGTGGCTCGAAAAAGTTATTTGAGAATTAACTCCCGTATGTGATTCTAGCCTTTCCATTGGACGACGAACAAACTCTCGAAAATGTCCGAAAAAATTTGTTTCTGATAATTGAAGATTATTTGAATTTTGTTTTTAGATGTTTTCTAGTTTTCTATTGTCCGAAAACATTTAGCATTAATGTATGAAATTTAACCAGTTTTGTTTTGGATTTGCTCTTGCGTGTGTGCTAAGCAAAGCTTGTAAACTCGAGTCTTTTTTTAATTTCTAACAAAAGCAATAAGCCAGTGCTTAGCATTTGAATTATAAATCTAGATCTTGTTTTGTTCACTACATATAAATAACATAAACATTAATAATGAGCGGAAAGTGAAAGGACTAACTCGGACGACAGTAGATAGCAATTGACATTGCATTTAAATTTTTGCAGATTAAAGTCGGTTGGAAGGCATGGATCCGGAATGGAGTTCAACAAGCGAGAAGTGCGAGGGAAATAAACTGTTAGCATAGAACTTACGGCAATATCTAGTCAGCTCACATAGAAATTGATGAGTTTTCTTCTTTTATGTGCCGTGTTCCTTCAGAGTGTAGGCGATCATGACCTTCCACATTTTTCTGTCCCTTGTAGCTCTTAACGCTCTTTCTTTTGTTACCCGTCTTAAATTCTGCTCTGCCATTCTTTTGCTCAAGCCCATCAAGTACGTCATGCGTTGCTTTTCTCTGTCTATCTTTCTCTCTACGTATTCTATGACCATCAGACTGCGCTTAAGTTTACAAGGTCGGGGTATCATAGCGAAGAGCTCCTCCAAAGAATTACGATCGAAGTATTTATAAAAAAAAGACACAGAGAGACAACCTTACAACGATGGGAATGGGACTGAAGCCAAGCAGCCAGATCATGGCTGATAATATTGCTGATTCTTATTTAGATCTTATATAGTAGTGCAGTCTCCACTAATACTTAAATCAAAGCAAGGGAGAGATGAGAAGAGAGTCCACTGTACTCTGGTACTAAGCCTATGGCTAGAGAGAAAAAACAGAGAATTCCGTCTCCATTTGTACTTACCTCCTGTCTAAAGAGAAACAGGAATGGATTCATTTTTCTCTTACTAAATCCACGGCTAGGGAGAGAAGAGCAGAGAGTTCAATCTCCCATGGCACGTAACCTATAGTTAGGAGTAAAAGAATATAAAGTCCAGTCTACTCTAGTAATTAACTCATGGCTAGGGAGTGAAAAGTAGACAGTACAGTCTTCTCTGCTACTTAACTCGTGACAAGGGAGAAAAAAGTAGAGAGACATGCCTACTCTGGTACATAACCCATGGCTACTGAGAAAAGAGAATTCAGTCTCTACTTGTACAAAAAGTAGAGCCTAGATCAGTCTGGTACTTCTTATATCACTAGGAAGAAAGGAGTAAAGTGTTCCATCTACACTGGTACTTAATCTAAGGATAGGAACTAAAAAGTAGAGAATCAAGTCTACACTGGGACTTAACCGATGGCTAGCAAGAAGAGAGTAAAGAGTCAAGTATTTTCTGGTACATAATCCATGGCTAGAGAGAAAATCTACTCTGGTACTTAAATCATGCTTCGGGAGAGAAGAGTAGAAACTTCAGTCTCCTCTGTTACTGAAGCCATGGCTAAGCAGAGGAGAGTAGAGAGTTCACCGGTATTTACCCAATGACTAAGGAGAAAAAAGTAAAGATTCCAGTCTACACTGTTACCTAACTCATGGCTCGGGAGAAAATAGTAGAGAATACACTCTCCTCTTATATTTAAGCCATGGCTAAGGAGAAAAAAGTAGAGAGTAATGTTTACTCTTGTACTTAACTGATGGCGAGGGAAAGAAGAAGAGAGAGTTCAGTCTCCTAGGGTACTTAGCCCATAGCTAGGGTGAAACGAGTAGAGGGACTTGTCTATCCTGGTGCTCAACCCATAGCTACGATCAGAAAGTTAGAGAATCCCTTCTACTCTGGCACTTAACCCATGGCTAGGGAGAAAAGAGTAGATATTCATGTCTCCTCTGTTACTTCCCCTATGGTTAGGAGAAAAGTGTAGACTATCAGGTCTCCTCTTGTACTTAACCCATGGCTAGGGAGAAAATTGTAAGATTCATGTCTCCTCTCTTACTTCCCCTATGGCGAGGGGAAAAGTGTAGACAATCCGGTCTCTTCTTGTACTTAACCCATGGCTAGGGAGAAAATTGTAAGATTCATGTCTCCTCTCTTACTTCCCCTATGGCGAGGGGAAAAGTGTAGACAATCCGGTCTCTTCTTGTACTTAACCCATGACTAGGGAGAAAATTGTAAGATTCATGTCTCCTCTCTTACTTCCCCTATGGCGAGGGGAAAAGTGTAGACAATCCGGTCTCTTCTTGCACTTAACCCATGGCTAGGGAGAAAATTGTAAGATTCATGTCTCCTCTCTTACTTCCCCTATGGCGAGGGGAAAAGTGTAGACAATCCGGTCTCTTCTTGTACTTAACCAATGGCTAGAGAGAAAAGAGTAGACAGTCCATCCTTTTCTGTTATTTAACTCATAGCTAGGGAGAGAGGAGTGGAGAGTCTAGTCTACTCTGTGGCTTTAGAGAGAAGACGAGTGGCCAGTCTACTGCAGTATTTACTAGGGAGAAAAGAAAAACTATAGAGACCACTCTAGTATTTAACCCATAGCTAGAGAAAGAAGAGATAGATTCATGGTTTTATTAATGAAATTAGTGCAAAAATTAAAGGATGATTCTTTTTCACGTGCGAGGTCCCTTCAAAACGGAGATGACCATGGCTCTCGGCAAATAACTGTTTTTTGTTACTGTAAGTTATCTGTGACCCTTTACCGTAAAAAATTTGCCCCTGATTTGTTTGCCAGTCACTCAAGCAGATTACTTGATTTCTTATGATTCTCATAATATCATTAATGCTTGTGAGTATTAAATTCTCTCGGCTTTTTCCTCTTTATGTATCGAGGAAATTTCAACTTTCTTTCTGATTGCGATTATCGAGTCTATTCTTGTTTCTGTTTCTTTTAGAAAGTTGACGTTTCTCCGGTGGATATTTCAGTCAGTTAAGTGCCATACGTGATGCACGCTTGGGAGATCATGTCTAGAAAGAGACATGACTGGGCAGAAGATTATCCCGCAGTAAGTTGCCATTGCATTCTGTGGTAGACTGGTTGCTAGCCAAGGCTTTAAAACCCAATCTGTTCTGTTATTTAACCCATAAGTGGAGGGAAGAGACGGATTAATACCTTTCCCAAAGGGTATTTCTGCGTAAGTGAATGCAAGGAATTCAACTGGAATTCGAACTCGGTTTCCCGATTTCTCGTTCCGTGCCGATATCCATTGAACCACAACGTAGTTACCAGTTTCAAATTTCGAGAATTTACTACCCATGTTTCACAATTTAATGATTTCGTGTGGATTTAATTAGCGGATAAAGTGAACGTACCATGACTACATTTTTATCTTTACAGTTTCTCACACAAAAACACACCTGAATTACCTCTACTTGAACTTGCAACTGTTCCCCGATGATCCAGTCGGCATTTACCCGATTGACGGTACGCTGATGTATGTCGTCGACCTGGTTGATGAACTAAATCTAAAAAGAATTAGAAAAAAATCTTTATACATAAATATGAAATAAACATAAAATGTATCCACTGTGTTTCGTACCTTCCATCTTCGCTTCTTTTCCATATGTCCTTTTATAATTCTTCCGATAATATTTTTTAGATGTCGCTATTGTCGTCGTTTCACTGTCGATTGTTCGCGTATTTTAATTCGTTTTATATATTTTCAGATCCAAGAAGCCGTGCGTTAGTCACTTCAACGAAAGGAAACTCTAAATGACGGAGTTAATAGAAAAACGTCGAACAAGTTTTCCACAATTTCAATGAAACGAAACCGGCGGGAGACTCGGCTTTTCAACACAGCCTTAGCACATCACCATTCCACAAAAAGCGTAAATATGGATTTCTTTGCAGACAAGATCTTTGATTTTTCGAGAATTCTACTTAACTTCAGAATACACAAAGTTATTTTTCTGAAAAGTTATTCGCGACATCTGGGCCGTATATTAGTTGTGTCTCTGATTTCTATAAGTTACTTGCTCCAACCGCCCCTAACACAAAATGCAATTTTGCTTCAGTGGCGGTTGGGAGCGCGTGGGGTTTTAGCGTTCACAGAATGGAAACGTTGCATCTGCTGCTGTTCCACAGTTTCCGCACCATTTCTGTTTGTCAATAGAGATTATACAAACGTCATAACTATTTGCCGGTGCGAAAAGTCTTTGAGAATTTTAAAAGGGAATTTTTGGAAAAGTGAGATTAAGCAAAGTGGGGTACGGTTTAAACGGAGATCTGAGAGTTTGCAGTATTTCAATTATCTTGAAGGTATCAGAATTGTTTGCTTTTGAGACCATTTGCTTTCTTTCTTTCTTTCTTTCTTTCTTTCTTTCTTTCTTTCCTGCTTAATCAGTTCTTGAAATGATTTGGTGCTTCGACGTAGAGAGAAGTTATAACAATTTTATTTTAGAAATTCCTCTCCAAAACATAACACGTTGCTCCTTGAGTCAAAAGACAACACAGGCTGAAGCTTATTCAGTCATCCATACATTCGTGCGAACACATACGTGAACATACGTATATATACATAAAGATAGCTATATATTTACACACACACACACACACACACACACACACACACACACACACACACACATATATATATATATATATATATATATATATATACATGTAGGCAATTAAATCAACAAAGTCTTTTAAGAAAAAAGCGTCTGGTATTTATGTATCAATATACACTTTTGTGCCACTTTCTATAAAATAATGCTTATCTCTCTTCCTCTCTCTCCCTCTCTCTCCCTCTCTCTTCCGTTCTCTCTCTCTCTCTCTCTATATATATATATATATATATATATATTGAAAGACAGAGAGACAGTCACACAGACGGACAAAGACATGAAAATCCATATAGATATGCATAAAAAACTCTTTTATTTGTATATATATATATATTTCTTAATTTCTTAATTGCATATATATATATATATATATATATATATATTCTAAACATATACTGTTAAATAT